>JAWQUT010000270.1:273681-285711 GCA_033807755.1 Ellobium chinense
GGAAGAGAAGGAGAAGGAAAAGTTGCTACACTCCTGAGTTGGAAGTACATGAAGCATGGTTCATAATGACATGTTTATACCTTCAATTTAAATCTGTTTCTTGGTCTCAGTCCCTGATACACAGACCAACCTAAATTGCTAACTTTCAGCTCATGATTGCCCCTGCTCAGCCCACTGAAGCATACATCTTTGGCAAATATGGTAACTTCCCTTTCTATCAAACTCAAACCATGGCATGTATGGGAACAGGGATAGTATAATGAATTGGTGTTGGAAATGTTGAGTGTACAAGACTGGCTAACCTCACCTACAATAAACATAAGTACAATCTTTACAGTCATGTAGAAAAAAATGGGCATATTGATTTTGCTTATCTAAATGCATTTTTCAAATTGCTATGCTTTGACTTTGAGATACATATCTGGCTGGAATATTAATTTCCTGTAACAGTTCCCTCCATGATCGGACTGGACCACTTGAAGGTAGTCATAGTATTAATTTTAATAATGCATTTCAAACCTGAATGCCTATTTTGGTTGGTACAATTAACTCTAATTATTTGCAACTCTTCAGGAGCACAGACAAACTTGCATTTAAAAGGAGCCGTGATTATCCACTGACTTTAATATGGAATATATAGCTTTTGAAACATGTTGTGATTAAGCCACAGCTGAAATTATCCCACCTGTGATTAAGTGAAGTAGAACAGGAATCAAGTTGATCTTCATTATTCCTAAATTGCAGTTACCAACCAAATCAGGGGATATGAATGATTGAATGACATCATCCTATGGTGACAGAGTGGTCACTCAACTACTGACACGAAAAGGTCATAACTGTTCCAATATGATCACTTCAAGCATGAATGCATAGCATTACAAAACTTAAAATGCCAAGAGGGAGGACTTCCGAATCTGCCCTGTACACTAAACTGTTCCTAAGGTGTATTTCCAACCCCTAAAATCTGAATCAATAATTGCAAACTTAGCACAAAAAAAATTAGTGAGGCTTGTGCCAAAATAGAATTGTAACTTCAGTATAGTTATCACCCCATCACAATGTTTTCCATGGTACCATTGCAAAGTTGGAGAAAAGGAATACATTCTGTGTGTTCCTGCTGACACAATACCACAATGTCGGTGGCATAAACAAGGCATTGTTCATAATCAGTAAAATTTGCAACAAATTTGTGGAAAATATGAGATATTGGAAACAGATAAGGCAGTCCATACAAAATCACCCAGTCAGTGTGTGTCCAATATTATTCTATTAGACAACCAACATTCCATGTCTTGACACCAAACAAACTTCCCACTCTACGATTATTCTTGTCTCATAAGGCAGTTCGGATTCTGAGTGTGTAAAGATGGAGGGCATGCTGTGTGCAGACACAAACTCAAAGTGTGCACACATTCCAGTCACTACTGACAATAGTGACTAGACAAGACTAAAAATGTAGAGTCTAGCGAGTCCGGATATTATTAATCTAGTCATAGTGAGTCCATGAAAAGCACCTGTAAAGTTTGAAGTCTATAAAATATCTAGAAAGTAAGCTCACTTGGAAATCATCTCAATAATGAAATGATATACACATGTAATTGTGAAATTGATGCAAGAACAAGAGCAGCCCTGTCCCTAGAGATAGATCTAGTCTAGCTCACAGTCACAGCCTCTAGGCTACTTGTATAGTCTAGTGGGAGAGTGAGGGACTGGTTGACATGATGTTACTGAAACTTATTTTGCAAGTTTGATCTGACTGTGTTTCTGATGGTGAGAAGAATGATGAATGAGCATGCACTGCCATCAGTAGATGTGTGAATTTTGTGATTGTGAATGTGAATGAATAGCATCCATCTGTAACCCAACTCGTTTACTGAGCCGGAAGTCGAGGGCTGGCAGAGAGAAAAACAAACAGTGAGAGTCATGAGAAAGAAAAAGCTTTTAACGCTGTCATTTGGTTGCCATGTGTGTGATACACATAGTGTGTAATTCATCAGTACCTGAGTAACGGCAGGCAGAGCAGTCTCTACAAATTCCTGAAATTGAGAAGATGCAAGCGCCATCTTTTTTCTCTTAGAGGATGCTCCCTAGCACTACAACTACCCCAAGACGAAGCCATAGAAACAGCTTCCACCCCAGTTCGATCTCAGTTGGGTCACATGCTGCTGTCTAGGCTCTATAATCCAAATTGAAAGCGATAATCCACACGAAACACACTGATCGTCACAGTGAAGAGAGTCCTTCGATAAATTTTCCTCCTCGATCATGGATGTTGACTTCCAGTTGGGGCTCGAAGGGGTGAAGGTTGAACTCAACACTTCCTCATCACCATGAACCGACAAAAACGTTATGGCACAAAAGTTGCTCCCCAAGGTTATCACAATATTTACTCATCATTTAATTTGCACCCGAAGTCTTGAAATGTGATGAAACTCGATACACTATCCGGTAATTCGTCATCAAAATTTCCCTTCGATTCCACCATAGACGTAAAATATTACGGAGAAAGATGTGAATGTAACACGAGCACTCATTGGTCGTATTTTTTCCAAGAGCACCTGCGTAACTAGGCCTAGCATCCGAACTGGCATGAAGCCCGTGAGTACCGGATGAATTGCCAGAAAGAATTACAAAAGGCCAAAAATAATTATTGAGACCTCACTACAGAAAAGACCCCGGGGCTAGACATGAATAAATGAATGGGTCTACTGCCCATTTCAAAAAGAATTTAAAAGCAATGCAAGATGTCTTAAAATAATAAGCAACGCCTTAAGTCAGAAATATTGCTGCAAGATGAAAAACGTCAAATAAGCAGAATGAATTTTCACTGAATATTAAGGCAGGATTGATTGAGAGCGAAGAAAAACAAACAGCAAACGACATGATTAATAATTTTGCTATGATTAACGAATGCTTCAGTCAGTGAATTTGTATTAAACAGATAGGATTGAAGGCGTGAAGTATGACAGCTGCTTTATTTGTGCAACTGAGCCATCTGAAAACCTCACATGGTTTGAAAAACCATTAACTGAGAACTTTGCCTAAATCTGGCATACCTGAAACATGGGGAAAGTGCCAGAGAGGCTTTTATTCTGACTTTTGTTCCCACTATATTATTGTTTCCACCTTCTGTCGGCATTCGCCTGCTACCCTCACTGTCTCTTCAATGTTATGCGGTCCGTAAGAGCCATGTGCCTAATGCCCAACACATGCGTGCCCTAATTTCTGACTAATCAACCACACTAGGAAGGGGAACAGCCTTGGTGAGGCTGTTCCTACCAGCACGAAACGAAAAAAAAAAATGGGGGCATGGAATTAGAAACACAGTATGCGTAACTGAATTTATTGGGACTAGAAAACTATACATACCTCTTTTCTTTTCTCTCGTGTGTCTAGTTTATATAATAGTCATGGATGAAAAACAAGAGAAATCCAGAGCGATCCAGGGCCGTTGAGTGCCAGCCTGGATGGAAGAGAAAGCTGGGGGCGGAGTAGTGGCAGGACAAGGATATCTGATGGCCCCACCCTTGAAATTGCTTCACCTCATACAGCAACAATAAAACGTTGAAATTAATTAATGTTCTCTATTCTTGCTATTCTTTGTTTTTCATTACTCTATCTTTTAACTCTCCTTTCTCCTTTTGTCCTCTCCTCCTCCTCTCCCTTCCATCTCTCTCGTTCACCAACCTCTCTTTTTTCTCTTCTGAAATCCCCCGTCCCTCCCCCTTCCCCACTGGGGAGAAGACAAAGAGGTGAGAGGGTGATTGGCCTCAGAGGGTCGGCCATCTCTCCAACCCCCTCCCCACACACACACCTAGGCTTTGCCCTAGTTCCGCCAGGGGTTTACAATGGCCCCCAGACACCCTCCCCCCCCCCCCNCCCCCGCGCAAACAGTTTGTCTGTTGCAAAGAAAAGGATGGGGAGGGCAGTCCACCAGTACTGTAGCATTTCTGGATCCGTCTATGTTCGATCATAGGCCTGCTGGGTTCAAAGACCGAGCTGAGAAACAAATATCTCCTTACCCATTATCATACTGTAGTCTCTTAGTGTAGGCTACATTTCTTTCTTTCTTTCTTTCTTTCTTTCTTTCTTTCTTTCTTTCTTTCTTTCTTTCTGTCAAGATTTCTGCTCTGGTTCCCCTCCTTCCTTGCTTATCTCTCTCTTTTTTTTTTTTATTTTACTGTTTGCCTTTCTTTCTTCTTTTTTTTCTGTCTGTCTGTCTAGCTGTTTTTCTATCTGTCTGTCGATCTATCCATCTGTCTCTCTGTCTGTCTCTCTATCTCTCTCTCTCTTCCTCCTCCTCTTCGATCGCTCTCTTTTTTTCTCTCACCCTATCTCCTATCTCTCTGGCAAGTTCCTCAGTACTGTAGTGAATTTCATACACAGTTACTTCATCAAACCATTTTTCTCTTCATCAGATCATTTATAGCTCATAAAATTCACTTTTACATGCATTTTAATCATAGGTTGCAAAGTGTGCTTTTCCTCAAACTGCGGCTTCAAATATCTTTTTAACGAGTTGTTTTAGAATTTTTCTAATTATAACATCTGTTTTGTCTTCAAAAGATCTTTCAGGAAATGTATTATTTATATTCCATACAATTTTATTACCTGAGTTATTAGACCGTAAAGTTGAAAAGCACAGATTTTACAATGCTTTACAACTTAGTTGTAGGCTTGCACATTTAGTAGTACTTGGGACATTATTTTAGTTAGATTTGTCATGTTCTCCCCTTTATTTTGATATATAATATGCCCAGGAAAAGTGTTTAACCTTGAGTGCAGCTTCCCTTAAATGTTTATCTCTTCAACAAAAATGTGACAGAGCCTGAAATTCTGGAGCGTTGGTCATAAAACAATGCCTGTTGACATCAGAGCTCTCCGACTCATCCCCGCTCCCCTAAATAAACCAGCCCCGTCTCTCACTCTGGGCTGGTCAGTAACTTTTCTCCACACTCACGCTGCCTGGAAGCTGGACACTGCCTTGCGAGAACTGTATGTCGTATCTGGTGCATCAACTACATGACACAAGCAACAATAAATATTGAAACCACAAGTCCTTGCCTTTGTGACGTCATTCAACAAAAGCGTATATTTACTACAATACTGTATCATCAATGTTATCATCAGTTCAGCATTTCAAGTTTTTGAAATGTTGAAGTTGGAAAGAAAGATTCTGACACAGAAAAGAAAGGACTACAGAACGGTGAGTGCATTAGGTTTACAACTAGAGATTCTCAATATGCAGATGTACAGGAAATAGCGTTCATGAGGTCAGAAGTCATAATTATTGTTGTAATTTATTTAACCTTTGCCACGCGTCGTGAGTCTGAATATATATATACTTTATATTATGAAAATTTCTAATTAATTATCTGATTTTTGAGCATTTTTTTCTGGAAATTCCAGGTGTTCCCTAATAACATCACTTGTCATACTTCAACAGTTTCTATGTGCACGGGTGTGATCACAAATGCAAGTGGGTTTCTGCAATTATTGCATTGTTAACACTAGGAGCGCTAGCTGACACTTGCTATGCATCTCGCTGGCTGTGTAACTAATTTTACCAATGTTATAACGGATCAGCGCATACTGCCTTATGGTTATGACCCTTTGCCAGAATACACGGCTGCATAAATACGAACGCCGCAGGTAGAGGTTGGTTGAACGATGCACTATTGCCGCACTGTACGGTAGCGAGCGCACGGTAGTATATAATACTATCGCCGCATTACGAGGATTACTATTGGGCTTGCTAGCCACATGCGTCCCTGCCATGGAACATTTTCATCTAAATCAGAGCACAAAACATACTATCATCTGATAAAACAGAAAATATGCAATTAATTTTTCCAATAGAACCTCACATTTCGAATAAGTTGGGTGGTGTCTCCTGGCTTCCTGGTACTAGGGACACGCTCATCATACCTGTTGAGTCTCCGAATCTGAGGATCCAGTGAAGATTTCTGGTGTTAGTGTGAGCCGGGTGGCAAGGCATAATTATGTTCTCTGAGTATGTATCTCATTAAGGGGAAGGAATGTGAGCTCAGTCTGATAAGTTTTTGGATGTTGTTACACATTATCTAGAGAAGTGTGTCGCTACTGTGAAGGATCAGTTTGTAGTAGAAGATAGGCCGGCAAAAAAACCTACACTAGAAAATTTTATGTCCCTACCAGGAAAGAGAAATCCTGAGGGACTGGATTTTGATTATTGAGCAGGCTAGAGTACGGTTTATATCCTGTTATGATTTGTATAAATTTATAAATAATATAAAGGAGCATATTATATAATTTCCGTTGAGGTGTGTTCGTGCTACGTGCTCTGCCTCCACCTCACATGTTCCTGCTGATTGGCGATGTCGATAGCAAGTACTGCTACTTCTAGTAGACATGAAGATGCCAATATTTTTTTGTTTTTTTTTCATTGTTGGCAACAGAAGGTTGTAAACCCCTCATTAACTTATCAAAGGGTCCCATGCCAAAATATTTTCCTCACATATTGTTTAAATCTTCTTCCAAATTGTAAAACATAATAACAAAAAATCCAACAAGAACAATTCGATTTTGAGAACTTTGGCAGTGAATCACGCTACCCAAGATTTTAAGCTTTATCAGACAATGAAGATGATAAACACAACCACCTAGCAACAACTAAACATTTTATAGTTGAAAGGCAAAATCCCACCTTTCTTGAGTCTAAAAAAGTATTTGCATCTATGTAAGTTAACTCTTTGGAATTTAAATCCAACCTTTTATTTAAAATTCATTCCCTTATGCCAGGTACTGCTGGCATCTTCATACTTATAAATGGCAACGGCTGGCTCCACGAGATGATCACAGCACAACTAGAAAAGGCACGCCAGAGGCACCAGAGCGCCACCCAACAGGTGCTTAAACAACAACAACAACAACAACAACAACAACAACAACAACAACAACAACAACAACAGCAGCAGCAGTAACATAACATCAACGAAAACAACAACAACAACAACATCTACAACAACAACAACAACAACAATAACAACAATAACAACAACAACAATAACAACAACAACAACAGCAGTAGCAGCAGCAGCAGCAGCAGCAACAACGACATCAATGAAAACAACAGCAACAAAAATATCAAAAACAACAGCAGCAACAAAACTAAAGACAGGAACAACAACAAACAACAATAAACTGGACAGTGTGGGCGACAGGTAAAACTTCCCTACCACTTCAGTATGTAATGTGACAGGACGAAATCATACGCACAATACAAAATATTGATTGGAAGTGGAAGAAAACATTTTCTGACAAGGGAAGTAACACATAAAATGCTAATGGTGTCTCCAAAATATGAAGTTATGTCCCATTAAAATAAAACGATAAATTTTGGTGAAAAGCTAGTGCTACGAACACGGCTTTTGTTGGGATGGGAGGATTGGAAAGGATGAGTGCAAAGGGGAAGGTAAAGTTACAGGTCTGGTGATGCTACACCAACCCTCAAGTTTCAGTACCGTCGCTTGTGCTACGTATCTGAGACTGAGAGTGTCTCTGCCAGTCAGTGTATTCATCTTCCATGTTGCTTTTTTACATTTCACTCTTTACTCATAGTCATACATGTTGATGAAATTAGGTCCCTCGCCATTTTTCAGTCAGCGAAGGTAGCAGCATGCTATTTCCGGATGACATTGCTGTGTTGCAGTTACGTCACAAGATTATTAAAGGGTACGTAGAAAGACACTTGAGAACTTTAGCATTAACGATGCATCGTAAGAATTACAATAACTGCATGCTGAACACCGCTGAGGCTATTTTCAGCACCGCCGCACTTATGTAATTCTCATGATGGTAAGAGATTCCACCGTTAATGCGCAAGCTCTCGATTAACAGTTCACAATTTTTGTGGCCCTCGACTAGTGCGCCGTCATTTTGACCTTCGCTTAGGTGATTAAAGTGTTGACACTACATCGAGTCGCTTTGGAGAAGTTTCTCACCACTAAGATTTTGTTGTGAGCTGTTCAATCAAAAAGAAAGAAGATATTTTTATGACATATACATAGGTGTCTAAAACATAAAGCTCAACAAAGATTGTGCTTGCCTCCCTCCCCAATTTTTTTCTTTCATATAGTAGCGTTGCCTAATGGTCACGGCGTTGGATTCAAGATCTAAAGGTCATGGGTTCGATTCCCGACCACAGTCTTGTGGTAAGTGCCTTGGGGAAGCATTTCATTCACATTTTCCCCAGTCCACCTTTCTGTACATAGAGTACCTGGCTATATGCAGCGGAAGATATTATCAGAATGCTAATGACCAGCGCCTATAAATGGCAGCGGCACTATATGCTCCCGAGGGAATTGAGAAAATCCTGGAGTGATCAGGCCTGCTGGGGTAATAATAGTGTGAA
Source organism: Ellobium chinense (assembly GCA_033807755.1). Lineage (NCBI taxonomy): Eukaryota > Metazoa > Mollusca > Gastropoda > Ellobiida > Ellobiidae > Ellobium > Ellobium chinense. The sequence goes on from JAWQUT010000270.1 coordinate 282,074, forward strand.
GTCGCATGCGCTGGCATTAGCCTGGATACGAGACTCATGTACCGTCTTATTATTATTGTTGTTACTATTATTATTACAATATAACCCAAAGAGAACTTCAATTGAAATGATCTTCCAAAGACGATTGTGGTGCGCAGCTCAGAATATAATATCGAGCGACAGGATAACTGCTGACTGGATTAAATCAAGGGCAATAATTAGAGAAAGTAGTGAAAAACAAGGAAGAGCTGGAGAAAATGAAACAGTTCAAATAGTTTGCTCAACCAAAACAAACACTGACAAACATTTAATGTGCTCCAGACAGAAACATCAGAACAGAAAAGTCAAAAATAAAATGGAGGTCCATCACTCATCCCTCGTAGGTTTTAGTATGCTGCTGCGGTGCGCACAGTCCTGTTCTAATTCAGTACATTTTCATGCAACAGTATGCACCAAAGTGATAAAAATAGTGCATTTTTTTTTCTTGTTGTGGGTGGTGACCTTAGGGAAACATTATCTCAAAATACAGTTGTTACTTTGCAGTCAGATTTCACACCCGTATCTCTGATATATTAGTGCTCGAATTTACAGAGGGGTTTTCAGTACTTATGACTCAAAAATAAATAAGTTACGTGACAATAAAGGAAAATGTTATTTTTCAGAGTGACACAAAGAGAATTAACCTCAAAAAAAAAATGCCTCTGTAAGTATGTGCATGAACATGTCTCAAATGCATGTACAGAGTCTGGTGACCACATACTGACTGCGGTGTGAGAGAACGTTTTCCTTAGAACAACACCCATGACTAAGAAATGTGCACTATTTAGCACTTTGGTGCGCAATTTTCCATGCAAAATGTACTGAATTAGAAAAGCAAGTGCACACCACAGCATTGTGCCAAGCGCTTTCAAGGGAGGACTAGAGGATCCCCTTAAACACAGTCTGGAAAGACAAGTTCATTCTATCCAATCTCAGGATCAAAATCTTGATATGGTTGGTCTGAACAGTGACGACTTGTGGTGCAGGAAGCGTATCAACAGATAAAAGGTTCTACAGTAAAATGTTGAGAACCAGAGGGGTGGAGAAAATAATAAAGAACTGACAAGAGTATTCTAATGCAGGGAGGCCGGCAGAGCCACCAACCCGCAGGGCGATGGCCCTCAACCTCCCCCCCCCCCCCCCCCCCNCCACAGCACCTCACTACCTTCGTGGTGTGAAGAGTTGGATCCGCTAGTTACGGACTCATTGCACAGCGAGCCTCAAAGGTAGGCCCAGTCATTGGCCTGCCACTGCCAACACAAGCGGACCTCCAGAGAGGATAAGCAACGACACCACATCCCTAGTGCGAGTTTTCCCGAGGGACCACCACCCACCCAGCCCCAGGAGTCTATCAAAGCCACTTTGCAGGCTGCTCCGGGTCCGCTATCCCTGAGCTCTGTGAGGGTGGACTTGGTGACTCGATGGGCGTGGAATTAACCACAAGCACAATGGGAACCAAGACAAAGCATATTCTAGAGGAACTGATAGTGAAGAGAGAACTCCTCCAGTTTATCAACAGAGAGAAGCTTACGTTCTTTGGCTGTGCCCCCCACTACAACAGATGGATACTTGGGAGTCATGACCCAAGTGTGGCCTAGCCCCCTTAGAGTGTCAGGAAGTCAAAAGGGCCGAAATACTTGTTAGACGGGGGTATCTTTCTCTGAAGATCTTCTGTCGTCTCGCTCTCCAAGTAAGAGAGTTTTCTATTTATTTTAACCTCATGAAGGATGTAATTCAAAGAAAGATGCAGGGAAAAAGTAGAAAATGGAGACCAGACACAATTTGTTCTGACAACATCTGACACTGGACATGCAAAAACAGCAGCCGGATTTTCCTTGTAGTTGAAGACAGAAAGTTGAAGAAAGGGGATATGAAGTTTCAGCTAGACTATACATTTACAGCGCCAAAATGTATCCAGTTTCAGCGAAACTAAAAAAAACTTAGCCAGCCAAAAAGGAGATCGGGGTTTCATTTTGAATTTTTCTTGAATTATAAGGTATGCATAGCCTTTTCCATCTGCCAGAGACCTGGTACTCCAAGTACTTTTGTAGAATGAAAGAAAGGAAAAAAACCGAAAGAAAGAGAGAGAGAGAGAGAGAGAGAGAGAGAGAGAGAGAGAGAGAGAGAGAGAGAGAGAGAGAGAGAGAGAGAGAGAGAGAGAGAGAGAGAGAGAATTCAGTTTCCTCATTCATTAGATTTTATTCAACCTGCAGTTTATCTTCGTTGTTGCAGACAGTAAAAATGTACGAACCAAACATGTATAGAAACAGATATTCAGCATGTTTTTGACTCCGCTTCTTTGCGCTGTAACTGTTTACTCTAAAACAGAAATCAGCATGTTGTTTGACCCCACCTTTTGGCGCTGTACATGTATATCTTATCTGAGTGATTTAACTGTGTGGCATAACATTTCTGGGGCTGAAACTACAATCCCCGTTGAAGAAATGTTTGACACCCAACGGAAAACGGCACAGTCAGCAAGCTTTGTTTACACGATATCCTACTTTTTAATAATATACATGTACACTGTAATAGCCCACTTCTTAACCCTGAAAACTTATCTTGATGGCTTCCCTTTCAACACGACTTGTTTAAATTTGCCTAAGTCTAAAGTTTGAATAAACATTCTTTGGTAGGTTCAAAGCTGTGTGAAGCACACGTTGTCCTATGGCAGCCATGATTCCTTTCTAAGCTCTCGATATGACACAAGAGGGATATCTTTTCATAAAAACAGCTCAGAAACAAGATCGTTTCTTACCCGGATTTGAGATACCGTTTCAAAGCTCTCCTCAAGATATTATATGATTAACTTGGCGTCACGGATCAAGACCGTAGCAGCTAACGTTGTGGTATTAATTTGTGACAAGATCATTCTGTTGTGCAAGTTACATGTGCGTTACATGTTGGTTTTGTGGAGGTGGTTGTTAGAGTTGATAGAGTAATGTTGCTCTCACACCTACCACTGCTCAAGATGGCGGAACTCCGAGATCACTCAGTTTTGGACAAATCTCGCAATCGTCTCGGACAGTGTGCAACGTGGTTTCGGTTCTGTACATTTCATTATGTTGGTCAGTTATTGTCATGATGTATAATCTCTCGTTCCCTCCTTTTCTCCATTTCATTTCTCTCTCTCTCTCTCTCTCTCTCTCTCTCTCTCTCNTCTCTCTCTCTCTCTCTCTCTCTCTCTCTCTCTCTTTCTACTCTTCTGCTCTCGTCTTTTCGGTTTTCGTTAGTCTATCTTGTTTTTCTTTCCTCCGTTCTTCCGTGGTGTCCTCTGACCGTCGGATCCCCCCCCCCCCCCCNCCCCCAACCCCTTCCCTCGCTTTGCGTGAGTTGCGGAAATGCTGATTATATCCCAACCCTTATCTTTAATCAGCGAAAACCAAGAGATATCACGACCGACTTAAAGTAAACCATTGACCTCTGAATATTGGTTTAAGTTCGTGTAACATTAGCTGTAACAGTCACGAATTAATTTTATACTTTTTTTTTTACAGTGTATTGTATCTCTGTAATATTGTATTGTGAAATGATTAGGGTTAGGGTTGGCCGATGGCCGAATAACAGTTTTGAACCTGAATTTGAATTGTAATATGACATCACTGGTTAATACAAAGTAT
>JAWQUT010000270.1:285851-313777 GCA_033807755.1 Ellobium chinense
CAACAACAACAACAACAACAACAACAACAACAACAGCAACAACGCCAATAATTGATTAAAATTCAGACGTTATTTTGGAACACCTTTAAGTCACCAACTTATCACTGAGTGCAATGTCATCGCATATAGTTATATGTAATAATGGACAAGAAAAATCAGATGATACGGTTCGCAGAGGGACATTAAGAATGGACAAAAACAACTGGGTGATACTGGCAACAGCCTGAAATGACGTGGATCATCCCATGTTTTGCCTAAGGGCACTTCATGAAACTTTTTTTTTGATTATTAAAAAAAAACCCACTAAATAAAAAAGAAAAAGAAAAAGGAAACAAGAAAAGAAACGAAAAAGAACGAGAAACTAAAGAGAACAAGAAAAAATGTGAAAAAAAACAACAACAACAAGACAAGACATTACAAGACATTACAAGACAAGACAAGACAAGACAAGACAAGACAAGACAAGACAAGACAAGAAGACAAGACAAGACAAGACAAGACAAGACAAGACAAGACAAGACATAAAACATACAACATCGTTCCATCAGCGCGTTCATTTTTGGTGCAGTGCTGTGTGCCGCGCATGATAATCAGGGATTACATGTATGCTGCGCAGTTGCTGTTGGTGCTACTCACTGATTTGAGTACTTCCCCTTTTCACACCACTCAGAAGTGGTTATCTACTGAACACAACACGCCATAACCCCTCTTCTCCCCTTCTCCCCTCTTTCCCGAAAGAAGATAAGATCTGCACACTGTTTTCGTGTTGTCTTATCGTCAGAGCATCTGTTCTGATGTTTTAACTGACTGCACACAAGAGCATCTGGACACTAACTCCGCTGAGAATATTACTATTAATGTAATAAAAGATGATAAATGTGTTTTTAATAAACATTATGGACGTCTTCAGTTTGTCCAAACCTACCAAAAAAAAAAAAAGCTGATGCTACTGGTCGAGCTGACGTGCTTTCGCTAGTATACAAACTCCCAAGTGTAGCGATCTGGTCCGATAGTTAAGACAAGCTGGGATGACGTTTAGAGTCACGGCCGTGGAAGTAGAACCAACAGTCTTCGTCGAATCTTCAAAGTATGATATACTGAAACATGCATGGGTGAATGGATGGAAACGCTAACAATTCCTAAAGGTTACAGAAGCCTAATCCGATTTCCCTCTTTGAGCATATAAACTGTTTTCTCTACTGTCACTTACAAAAAATTCTATCAGTTCTAAGTCTTCTTTAATAGTCTGCAAATTGAATGAGCTTGTTAAAAATGATGTTTGAAATATAGATCTTTCATTTCGTTTTCGAGCTACGCACCGATACATCGAAAGGTGTAAATAAGCTAACTAGTTTCCTTAACGACAAGTGCTCCGCACAGAAGGCCACATCGAAACCGAACTGAATGACCCAAACTTCAGGTTTGGGTTACAAAATCAGGAGAGAATGCAAACTAATTCGCAGGTATATTCACAAATCTGAGGCCCATAATCTGATTTTTTACCGTTTTCCTAACGCACATGACAACATGCTATTTTCATCCAATTAGAAGTATGTAACCTAAAGGATCTAACAGAAGCTGCCAAGATGGTTTGGGGATAAGCGAAATGATGCCGTGGCCGAGGGCTTTTATGGTGGGGCTATGAAGCAGAAAAACAGAGACCAATTCTTTTCAAAGGATAAGAACAAGAAGAGAGCAAGAGATCTCCCTCACATGTTACCATCATTATTTAAAGGCCATGAAGTTATTTTTGTTGTTGTTTTTTATATAAAAAAAATAAACCCTCGTCTTAAAAAATAAACAAATCACAATTTAAATGTTCACCTAATTTCGGCTAAAAAGTTCCTCAAATTGCTCCGTTTGATTCCTTTTTTTAAACTTTTTGTTTTTTTCTAGGGAACATGCTCGTCTGGTAAGGCAGAACGGTCCGGTTAAACTAAAGAATAGAAGGCCCTTTAGTAAAAGCAGCTGAAAGGCCTTAGTCAGTGGAACCAGACTGGGACGGTTAGTGAACATTGCCTCCCGTTTGCGAATCTGCTATCTGCAGTACACCTGGACACAGGCAAGTGAATAATACAACTGTGACGTTACTGATTACTTGTCACACAGTGTTGTCAAGGTTAGCTGGCGCCTTGAACTCCAACGGCTCGATGGCTCAGTGGTCAGAACACTGGACTTGACAACTAAAGGTTCAAAGTTCGATCCTCACTACAGGTATATTTGTGTGTGTGTGTGTGTGTGTGTGTGTGTGTGTGTGTGTGTGTGTGTGTGTGTGTGTGTGTGTGTGTGTGNGTGTGTGTGTGTGTGTATGTGTGTGTGTGTGTGAGAGAGAGAGAGTTTCAATGAATGAGGAACGTAAAGCAATAGTCTTTCCATAATCTTTTCGCAATAAGCCATATATTTTCTCTAATTCCAAACTTCAGATAATGAAAACATTTTGTTATGGAGGTCTAATACACGAGTGTGCTGTAGATAACAAATACACTTCCCGGTTGGCCCCTGTCATAGCTTGTATTACATAACTAAAGGAGGGGCACAGCAAGACACATGTAACAGGTTGAGTGAACAGTGGCAAGTAAGCGTCTTAGCCAAATACAGTAAAACTTAACTCATCCCGACCTGAGAGCCGAATTCACAAATCTTAAACTCGGTACCATGCCAGATATGTTAAATGACAAAAGAGGCAGCGTGGCCATGCGGGTTGTGCGTACTCAGAAACTAAAGACTGTCAAGTCTAAGGTTTGTGTGTTTGACTCGCTGGCCGGACGGTTTACGATGTAATGTCCTTGGGAATAATACTTCACTTCCTTTTCCCCACTCCACTCAGGTGTAAGTGAGTACCTGGCTTTAGAGTTGGGGGNACTCAGAAGTGGTTATCTACTGAACACAACACGCCATAACCCCTCTTCTCCCCTTCTCCCCTCTTTCCCGAAAGAAGATAAGATCTGCACACTGTTTTCGTGTTGTCTTATCGTCAGAGCATCTGTTCTGATGTTTTAACTGACTGCACACAAGAGCATCTGGACACTAACTCCGCTGAGAATATTACTATTAATGTAATAAAAGATGATAAATGTGTTTTTAATAAACATTATGGACGTCTTCAGTTTGTCCAAACCTACCAAAAAAAAAAAAAGCTGATGCTACTGGTCGAGCTGACGTGCTTTCGCAAGTATACAAACTCCCAAGTGTAGCGATCTTGTCCCATAGTTAAGACAAGCTGGGATGACGTTAAGAGTCACGGCCGTGGAAGTAGAACCAACAGTCTTCGTCGAATCTTCAAAGTATGATGTACTGAAATATGCATGGGTGAATGGATCGAAACGCTAACAAATCCTAAAGGTTACAGAAGCCTAATCCGATTTCCCTCTCTGAGCATATAAACTGTTTTCTCTACTGTCACTTACAAGAAATTCTTTCAGTTCTAAATCTTCTTTAATAGTTTGCAAATTCAATGAGCTTGTTAAAAATGATGTTTGAAATATAGACCTTTCATTTCGTTTTCGAGCTACGAACCGATACATCGAAAGGTGTAGACAAGCTAACTAGTTTCCTTAACGACAAGTGCTCCGCACAGAAGGCCACACCGAAACCGAACTGAATGACCCAAACTTCAGGTTTAGTTTACAAAATCAGGAGAGAATGCAAACTGATTCGCAGGTATATTCACAAATCTAAGGCCCATAATCTGATTTTTTACTGTTTTCCTAATGCACATGACAACATGCTATTTTCATCCAATTAGAAGTATGTAACCTAAAGGATCTAACAGAAGCTGCCAAGATGGTTTGGGGATAAGCGAAATGATGCCGTGGCCGAGGGCTTTTATGGTGGGGCTATGAAGCAGAAAAACAGAGGCCAATTCTTTTCAAAAGATAAGAACAAGAAGAGGGCAAGAGATCTCCCTCATATGTTGTTACCATCATTATTTAAAGGCCATGAAGTTATTTTTTGTTTGTTTTTTATTTAAATAAAAACCCTCATCTTAAAAATAAACAAATCATCATTTAAATATTTGAAAAGCACGCACTTGCCAACAGTGTAGTAACGCAACAATCCAAAATGAAACGAAGAAATTAGTTTAATAAAATTTTCGAACCTATATGTGGATCTTCTTCAGTATCAAATGAAACAAAGAAAGGGACAGTGCAATCAAGAACAGTATAAAAGGTAAAACAGTAGAAAGGAAGGTGTGAATACAGGCCAGAAAGCTGAGAATAGAATAAGAGTATGAAAGGTGATCAGGTAACAGCTTGAAGGGAGTATACCTGGGGAGGAGGGGGGCGGGAAGAGGGAGGAGGTGACGGGGAAAGGGGGGTGGGGGGTGTGTGGGTGATCAATTAAATGTTCACCTTATTTCGGCTAAAAAGTTCCTCAAATTGCTCCATTTGGTTCTTTTTTCTAAAACTTTTTGTTTTTTTTTAGGGAACATGCTCGTCTGGTAAAGCAGAACGGTCCGGTTAAACCAAAGAATAGAAGGCCCTTTAGTAAAAGCAGCTGAAAGGCCTTAGTCAGTGGAACCAGATTGGGACGGTTAGTGAACATTGCCTCCCGTTTGCGAATCTGCTATCTGCAGTACACCTGGACACAGACAAGTCAATAATACAACTGTGACGTTACTGATTACTTGTCACACAGTACTGTCAAGGTTTGCTGGCGCCTTGAACTCCAACGGCTCGATGACTCAGTGGTCAGAACACTGGGCTTGACAACTAAAGGTTCAAAGTTCGATCCTCACTACAGGTTCATTTGTGTGTGTGTGTGTGTGTGTGTGTGTGTGTGTGTGTGTGTGTGTGTGTNTGTGTGTGTATGTGTGTGTGAGTGTGTGTGTGTGTGTGTGTGTGTGTGTGTGTGTGTGTGTTTCAATGAATAAGGAACGCAAAGAAATAGTCTTTCCATAATTTTTTTTTTCACAACTAGCCAAATGTTTTCTCTTATTCCAAGCTTCAGATAATGAAAAACATTTCGTTATGGAGGTCTAATACACGAGTGTGCTGTAGATAACAAATACACTTCCCGGTTGGCCCCTGTCATAGCTTGTATTACATAACTAAAGAAGGGACACAGCAAGAAACATGTAACAGGTCGAGTGAACAGTGGCAAGTAAGCGTCTTAGCCAAATACAGTAAAACTTAACTCATCCGACCTGAGAGCCGAATTCACAAATCTTAAACTCGGAACCATGCCAGATATGTTAAATGACAAAAGAAGCAGCGTGGCCATGCGGTTTGTGTGCACTCAGAAACTGAAGACTGTCAAGTCTAAGGTTTGTGTGTTTGACTCGCTGGCCGGACGGTTTACGATGTTGTGTCTTTGGGAATAACACTTCACTTCCTTTTCCCCACTCGACTCAGGTGTAAGTGAGTACCTGGCTTTAGAGTTGGAAAGACCNGGGGGGGGGGAGTGGACCAGGGTGCTGCACCTCTGGCGACTAGCAATGGCTGTGTCATGTACTTCATTTGTAATATTATGTGTTTACATGTATGATGTGTATTCTTTTATGTTTTTGTATTGTGAATGAGATGTATAACATAATGACATTGTCAGCCTATTTTCCTACTGGGTAAATAAAGTCGAATTTTCATTTTTCATTTTTATTTTTTCTGGTTTTAAAACTTTGCATTTTCGTTTGAATCCACTGCTTCTAGTATCTGTGTGAAGCTTGTGTTGGAAGACTATTAATTTAACCAAATTAAAACACAAAACTCATACTAAATAAACAAAATCATCCGCTTTTTGGTGTCTTTAGATTTCGCTGGTTTATATTACATGTATAACATTTCGCTTAATATGTCGTTTTACTTCGCCCTATGTCTGATTTGCAGTGAAAAAATAAAAAGACGGAATAAGAAGTAGGAATAGAGCAACTCAGCAAGCAAAATCCGCTTTAAAGGGATAGGGGCAGTTATTTCTCTACAGTCTAATAAATTCACGTAATTTCTTTCATAAAATATGAACCGCTATATTTTTTTCCCTTCGCCCGACAGTTTTGGAAAAAAAACCGCCGCAGGAATATCGAGATTTTAACCCTGCCAGCGCTGCCATTACTAGATTGGTCCAGTCTGCTAGTTGTTCTCGCTTTATGACGTCATCACGAGTAATGGCGGCACACACGTTGAAAATCTCGGCATTCCAGTGTTTCGTGTTTTTTTTTTTTCTTCTCAGAAATGTTCAGGCGGAAGGAAAATGTGAGCAGTCTAAAGTTTTTAATAAAATAAAATAATCTGGATTTTTTAAAGACTATGAAGCAAATATCTACGCGTGCCCCTTTAAGTGTAGCCTGGTATTCTAACACCTTACATCTGTCTGCACACGATAAGACAGTTTACCTCAAGAGGCTCATATCATTCCGGGAGAGGAGGAGACAGAGAGAGAAAATGGAAGAGAGTGAAAAGGAGGTATAGACGCCCGGACAAATAACGAACTTTCGTGTATCGTGATTACCAGCCCTCATGCTGCAAGTACGAACTATTTCGATTCAGATACATAGTTTAAGACAGGCTTAAAAAATATTCACAGTCACAGTTGGGCCTTTTTGTTGAATAGACTGAGCGGGAACTGAGGATGGGAAGGGAATAGATATTTTTTTTTCTTCGGTATACTTTTGACACCGATGGTATAGGTTTGTTTGTTTGTTTGTTTGTTTCTATGGACCAGAGTGGAGGCGTTGGACTCAAGATCTAAACGTCGTGGATTCGATTCCCGATCTGGTCGTGTTGTTGGTGCCTTGGGGAAATATTTCGTCCACATTTTCCGCAGCCCACCCGTCTGTAAAATGGGTACCTGGCTAGAGGCAGTGAAAGATACAAGCAGAATGCTATGGATCAGCGCCTTCAAATAGCAGCAGCACTGTATACTCCCCAAGAGGTTGAGAACGATCTAGAATGATCTGACCTGCTGGGGTTATGATAGTGTGAAGTCGCGTGAGTGGGCATTAGCCTGGATACGAGACTTATTAGCGGAATTATTATCATTATTATTATTATTATTATCATCATTGGTTATTTGTTTGTTTTAGTTATGATTTTATGGCACACCATCATGATTACAGCTATGTTACGCATTTTTTGTTATAAGACTAAATTACTGGGTAAACTTTTCCTATCAATCTTTCCGGGACAGGACTGCTAGGCCTGTTCTTCTACGATTTTAAAACTGTCAAGGGATTGTTAACGCACGCAACGTGCCCACAGAATCTCCTAGTTTTTTTGTCCTTATCAGAGAAGACTAGACCCCGGTTCTTCTACTCTGAAAACCAGTGTATGACTGGACAGCTGGTGTATGCCACATGCCTCTTGATGAAAACCGGCATGCAAGGTCAATAACTTCTTTAAGAGAGACTTTCTGTGACTCTTCCTATTCATAATTTTCTTTGTTTTACAGTAATATGTAGCGAGATTCTTCACCTCCATTGGTGATTTATGATACCGAATGAAACCAAATAGAACAAGCAGTTGGATGCCGCACCGAATGCGATCCAAATGGTATCGAAACTCTAGAGTTCAGAGTTTTGACACCCATCCTGAAATCGATGCTGCCCGTCACTAAAAGGTGGGTATACAAACAGAAGATAGGATCTGAACCACGGACTGGATAGCAAAGACAAACATTGCATTGTGTGTAAACTCCTCTTACAGGTCTGAAGTTATCTCCTCTTGTCTTGACATGGGTGACGCCACCCTGACCTCACATTCAACAGACATTTCAGTTTCATACACCCAAAACGGACATGTAAGTAAACGTTAGCGATTTGCATTAGAACTGAGGAATGTGCTTGAACATTGTATGAAGTATGCAGTGGTTTAGTGCATGTGTTAAGGCTCTTGGTCTTCCTGTTTAGTTCTTCTTTAGTTCTGCTTCTCTTCTTCTTCTTCTTCTTCTCCTCCTCCTCCTCTCCCTCCTCCCCCTCCTTCTTCTTCTGTTTCGTCTCTTTCTTCCTTTTCTTCTTCTTCCTCAATATCTTCTCCTCCTCCTCCTTCTTCTTCTCCTTCTCTTTCTTCTTCTTCTTCTCCTTTTCCCCCTCCTTCTCCTCCTTCTTCTGTTTCGTCTCTTTCTTTCTTTTCCTCTTCTTCCTCAATATCTTCTCCCCCTCCTCCTTCTTCTCCTTCTCCTTCTTCTTCTTCTTCGTCATCTTCTTCATCTTCTTCTTCTTCTTGTTCTTCCTCTTATTATTATTTCTGGTGTATTGTTATAAAATTTAAATGTTTAAAAGTGATAGAATGTTCTCTTAAATGCGCCACTTGGTGGCAAGACTGAGTCAGTCTTAGAGCTGGATGTTGGGGCTGGTCCATGGTAGTTTGTATAGGATTTAAGGACAGTTCTATCACAATACACAAATGACTAGTCTAGCGCTTTCAGTAGAGCCTGTCTGTGCTGTTTGGGATATTATATAACTTTATCGTAGATTGTTCTGCTTTGGAGGGGCGTTGCGCTCTCAGCACTGCCCCTCTCGTTCTAGCAGTTTTATAGGATTCAGTTTTATTTGGCTTGCAGTTTTCATTCTCTTTCATAATAAATTATGTTTGTTTACCTCCCCTTCTCACTGGGTTATCTGATTCATAGTGTTGCAGTTAAGAGTGTTCTTAAAGCCTAGACAAGATCTGCTCAGAAACCTGTATTAAGTGTGTTCCGTACCTTAAAGGCACAGTTCAAATCTGGACCTGACGTTAAAATGGCAAAATGTGGATGACAATAACACGGTGTGAGCGTAATGATGTTTAAAATTTAAGACGTTTAATTCGTTCATTAGGACTCGACGGTGGAAAGGAAGCTCTTATTCGGAGAGCGAGACAATATAACAAGAGAGAAATCCTATCTAGCAAAATGCTTTGAACCTCTGACTTCTTGACATTTCATAGCGGCTAGGCCACACCTGGGTCATGACTCACAACTGTCCTCCCAACAACAACAACAACAACAACAACAACAACAACAACAACAACAACAACAATAATAATAGTAATAATAATAATAATAATAATAATAATAATCCATTACATTTATGAAGCTCTCATGCCTGTGACGGGATCTGAACTCTTACCACATAGACAAACATCCACTCTCCACTAATCACCCTTCTATTCATCTCTCTCCTCTCTCTCTCTCTCCCTGTCCCTCTCTCTCCTTCTGTCGGTAACTGATAATCTGTACCACTATAAAGTAAACCTTTGGGAGATTCTTCTAAATATGAAAAGAAAGACGAAAATTCTTCTCGAACATTAAACATTTTGTTACCCCTGCAGGCTGGGAGAATGATTCTCTCTGCTTGAAAGCTGAGTTCGTTAAGTTTACACTACAGAGGCTGGTGGCTTCAAGCCGACATTCACTAGTATTATCCTGCCTACAGACCTCTTCTACCTTGACCTCCAAGTGTAAACTTAATGTCCACTCTTGACCCCGACTGTCCGTGACACAGTTTCCGACTGACTGCCCATAAATTCTAATAAAGCCACTTTGTCCAATCTTTCTGCGGAAAGGAGGAGACAAAGGGAAGAGGTGAGTAGGGCAAGAATGGGGTTTAGATTCTGAGCCATAAGCACGGCGTTCTAACATGTAAATGACTGGTGAGTGGTGATAGCTTATTATTATTTTTATTATTTGTTATTATTTTCATTTACTGTACATTTCTGAGTCTGTGACTGTTCAAGTAGTCAACACTAGATAATGGATTTTGCAAATAAATGCGCCCCAGGTGTTCTACTTTGCCACAGAGGCAGTTGGTGATTCTGGGCTGGTCATGTGTTAGGAAGGTATGTGGGTAGCTGATGAAGGACTGGGCTGTCAAGAGTATGACTAACTCAGAATACTCATATTCATACAGACATTTTGTAATATTTGGTGGTTTGGGAAAATTGATTCTGTTAAGATGGTTGTTCGGTTTGCAGTTCTGTAGCCTCAGCTGAAAATATTTTTTATCTTGCTCCCAAGAAGTTGTGATTACAAGGTGCTCACTGTACCATAATAATTATAACGATGATGTTGCCCCGCTTGTTATTTGAATTTAATCACAGGGTCACATCGAAGGAGAGCTGGTTTTCTGAGTTTCATGAGTAAAACATTTTGATCATACCACACAGTTCATTAGTTTACTATTACTAATATCGTTACGTTGAGGATATAGAGAATCTGTAATGAGTGTTCGTTTAATATCAGATATTATATGAAATAAGTTATACATTTATCGCATTCGCGAGCCTCTGGCATTTATGCGACGTGTGACATACCAAAAATTATCATTATATTATTTTTCTCTGACAGATTTTATATAGAAGCAACAAGTGAACTTGGACATTTTTCATAGGCTAACATTTCAGACCGCCCTAAGTCAACAAAAATGAACGTTATGATGTTGAACGAAAAATAAGTTCTGAAACTAGGAAGCCATCATCGTGCCCTCTTTTGCTCTAACCAGATTTTATATTTGCTGATCACTTCAATAGATTTAATAAAAAAAAAATGGGTTGTTTAATTTTAGATCCTGCGTTCGGACTATAATATTCTGATCATCAAATCACTATGAATGTAAGAGAAATGTTGAATGCAGCAGCATACATTGTNGCTGAAAATATTTTTTATCTTGGGAAAATTGATTCTGTTAAGATGTTTGTTCGGTTTGCAGTTCTGTAGCCTCGGCTGAAAATATTTTTTATCTTGGGAAAATTGATTCTGTTAAGATGGTTGTTCGGTTTGCAGTTCTGTAACCTCAGCTGAAAATATTTTTTATCTTGCTCCCAAGAAGTTATGATTACATTGTGCTCACTGTACCATAATTTAATGATGACGTGACCCCGCTTGTTATTTAAAGAATTTAATCACAAGGGTCATATCGAAGGAGAGCTAGTTTTCTGAGTTTCATGAGTAAAACATTTTGATCAAACAAACACAGTTCATTAGTTTACTATTACTAAGATCGTTACGTTGAGGATATAGAGGATCTGTAATGAGTGTTTGTTTAATATCAGATATATGAAATGAGTTATATATTTATCGCATTCGCAAGCCTCTGGCATTTATGCGACGTATGACATACCAAAAATTATCATTATACTATTTTTCTCTGACAGATTTTATATAGAAGCAACAAGTGAACTTGGACATTTTTCATAGGCTGACATTTCAGACCGCCCTAAGTCAACAAAAATGAACGTTATGATGTTGAACGAAAAATAAATTCTGAAACTAGGAAGCCATCATCGTGCCTTCTTTTGCTCTAACCAGATTTTATATTTGCTGATCACTTCAATAGATTTAATTAAAAAAATGGGTTGTTTAAATTTAGATCCTGCGTTCGGACTACATTCTGATCATCAAATCACTATGAATGTAAGAGAAATGTTGAATGCAGCAGCATACATTGTACATTTCTTCCAACTGCAAATCTCGAAATGACCTTTCAGTTGTTTTTTATCACCTCATTTGTACAGTACTAGGAATGGAAACATGCAAGTTAAAGTACGTTATGAAAAATTATGTAGTTTAATTTAGTAGTGAAATTAAATATGATTCTGCCCTGGTTTGACACAAAACTGTTTTGAAAAAATATATAATGAAGTTATTTGTAAAGAAAAGGCTCATCATTTTGTGACTGAACATTTTATCAAGATTGACAATCGAATTGAGAGACACACAAAGAATAGCACATGAACAGGAATCTAACGGCCAGAAACTGACATAGAAATACGGAAGAATGCAGTAGTTATAGTGCTTAAAATGTTCATGTGCTGTCCCTGGCCCGTTGTATATTGTATTTTTACCCATGTGTAACCGGGTGACATGGCAGAGAGCTGTTTGTTCTTTATTATTAAGGGGGAGGAATGTGAGCTCAGTCTAATAATTTTTCAGATGTTACATATTATTTAAGGGAAGTGTGTCACCAGGGATTTTACCAGATTACTGTGAATAATCAATTTTGAGAAGATGGGCCAAAAAAAAAAACAAAACTACACTAGAAATTTCCTGTCCCTGCCGGGAATCGAACCAGGGGATCTCAGCTTGCAAGTCTCAATATGTTACCACTACACTACAGGGACATTAACTTCAAAGCAATTTAATTCTTATAAACTTACTGCCTGAATATGTTCCCTAACTTCTACGTGCGAGCTTAGTGCTCACCCGTGACCCAAACACACTTCCCGGCTGCTCACATTTGTACCACAACTGTGGTCTGGGCCTATCCCAATAGCCTTATTAAACTTGTTAAAATAAAAAAGAATATATCAATAAGATACTTTATAAAATATTTATAATCAATATTATAACAGAATCAGTGCGTAATGATTATTTCGTGACTTTTTTCTAGACGTATCTGGATAGGGGAAACAAATGAACAGCGATATTTTCTTTCTTAACTGCCAAGATTATGGGTTTCAAGTGGCATTTTGTGTTTAAACAAAGGCATTGAGTGCAGTCAGTTTAGATCTTCCTAATCAGCAAGCGTGAATGAAATAACATTAAGCTTACAATGTTAAAAACTCTCACACACACACACACACACACACACACACACACACACACACACACACACACACACACACACACACACACACACATACATGGCAATGCCTTGGGAAATAAAAAAAAATAGCAACAATTTTGACTGCCAACTCTCTGTCAACACGCAGGAACCAGAATGAAAATGAATATAACATTTATACCTGTGCATTATAAGTCTACCTAAAAATATCGACAGATTTATGAGTCAAATACACCCCTTACATACCGTAGCAAAATAGGATGGACAAAAACGTGCGGATGCAGAAAAAAAATGATGTGTTTAAAACAACAGACGTAGAGGCCAGTAGCTGTACCAAACTTGACTGTCAACTTTTATCAGCTTGCAGGATCCTGGCAATACGATAAGGAATTTTTCTTAAATTTATTACACAGCACAATGAACAGATTTTATGTCATATAAGCCCTTGACATGCTATAATGTATTGGATGAACAGAAGTGAGCAGATGCGGGATATGGGGTACATTCTGGCATGAGGGGTGGGAGATGTTCTAACATGCGAATTACATATGCTAGTTTGTCTCTCTTTATTAGATTGTCTATGGGAGACAATTTAGCATAGAAGGGAACACTTAAGCATATGTCATTTTGTCGGGAGGATAAATATATCAAGCTGGCAGGGGGTCATGCCAGCACATCTCATAGGACACAGGTATAAAAGGACAAATCCGCATGTTATTATATTACTAGTGTGAGGCAAACGACCGAGTTGCTACTGCGGCATTTACACTGCTTCTCTATTATTATTTATTAATTATGCTCAACCACGTCCTTGGACGGAAACATATCGGGTAAACTGAGAAAATATATAACACGCCAAACGACTTTTACTGGCGCCAGCTTCTTTACAAACCCGCCATATTCGAGAAATTGACCAAAAGACACTAAGTTGGCTGCAGACACAACAATAGGCTACGCAAAAAGAAGTGACGTCATGCGCATATGGATGTCAGAGTTAAAAAAAAGGAACCGGTCATTCGGATGTGGGAAAAATCCATTTTGTATAAATTCGGGGGGCAGATTTAAGATGAACCATCACTGACCAAAAAAAAAGGACCATCTGCACAGAATTTGTGACTCACACATCAGATCTGACCAAAAACGGTTAAGAAATAAACTCACACGACTGCGTACAAAGAAAAGTTTATTTCTGTCGCGCTGCTGTAAGCCATTCATTCCTGTTTACACCATGAAATAGGCAAAGGCAGATAGAAAGCATCGCACTCTGAGCCATAGGCATTTGGAGGTTAATGTTGAAAGATAGTCTAGTCACTCTAGATGTAGTCTAGACCATCGGAATTGGGACATTTTAAGCTACTAAAGTAGTGTTGCACTGCAGCTTTCACTGCACTTTGAGCCATAGACATTTTCAAGCTAAGTCTAATCTAGATCATCAGACATGATGTTCTGCTGCACAGCTGTAAGCCACACATTCATGATTACACCATGAAATAGGCAAAGGCAGGAGAAAGCATCGCACTCTGAGCCATAATATGAATAAGCATTTTGAGGTTATTGTTGAAAGTTATTCTAGATCATTGGAATTGGGACATTCGAAGGTTAATGAAGTTGTGTGGCACTGCAGTTGCACTGCACTTTGAGCCATAGGTCATTTCTAGATAATCGGACATGATATTCTGCTGCACTGCAGTTTACAGTATGGGTGATGCAAACACAGAAATTTCTTGAAGCTAGTATACTTGTCTATCTAGGTCATCGGAACTGGAATTAGGCTATGTCCAACATGATGTTCGGCTGCACTGCAGTTCAGTTTACAACATGGGTGATGCAGACACAGACGAATAGGTTAAGACATAGACTACACTTACCTCCACCAGAAGTTGCTCTTCTTCTGACTTTCCGCTGCCGAGGCTGCAAAATTCTGCCACATAGACGCTTTGCTGGCATTGTTGCACAGATTAACCGTCAATTCGTAAACACAACACGGCGTTGGTGTTCGTTATATTAATATAGATGTTCATTCCACCGAGACAAAATTTTGAGATTTTTTGAAGCAACATCCGTAGGCCAAGACACAATCCTATATACCACAATAAGTTCCTATTTCGAAGCTTGCATAATATGCATTCATGCCTTGTGTTATTTATCTTGCTTGTTGGCAACGGTCTTGTGTATCAAATGGCTCTTCCCCATGGCTTATATTAGACCGTACGATCAAAGTGTACATTTCATTGATCAAATTAATGTTCTGTCGATGATTATTTATTGATTCATGTTTACATGGTTCTTATGTTTGATATTCGATGGCAATCTTTCATTTTGATAGTATTTTAAATCTAGTCCGTGCACTTATTATATAACAGAAGGCTAACTAAAGATCATGAAATTGAATGCGTCTTTCTTCCACAGGCTTTCACGTCTTTATATAGATTCATGATTCCATACTCTCTACGTTATTAGATTTAGTGGCTCTGTGAGCTCCAAAAGACCAGTGGCCATATGTATAATCCATACGTTAATTAACGCATTGCGTTTACCACGGTGATTACTACTAATGTTTGAGAGTCTCCCATGGTTACCGCATTGCGTTAACTAACATATGGATTATGCAAACGGCCACAGGAATGGACTGTGCAGTGGGCATATTCATTTTTCGAATTTCAAACACGATTGAAGGTCGGGAAATAGCAGAATAATCAACAAATTCCCCATCTATTATAATAATGATATTATGAGACCAATGTTTGTGTAGAAGTCGTTGAACATGAGAATAGCAATAACAATAAAGAAGAAGGCATTTCCCATTGTTTTTTTGTCTCATCCGCATCCCCATGTTATGGTGGAAAATCTGTTCACAGTAGTCAGTCCTTTACATCTCGTTCCATATACCGGACAGCTCGTAAATGCCCATTCACCTTGTCCTACTCTCAATCCGATGCAGATAGACTGAGAGAGAGAGACTATAGTGGACAAGCAACCTGACACAAAGTGAAGCCAATGTGAGTAGTAGCTGTAATCGGTTTGACAATGTCAGTAAGGCAATGGAATTGGGACGGAAAGAGCTCTGACTTCCCGTCGGATGCTTGTGGAACGGCTATAACATTGGTGTACCCAAATTATGGGGTCTAAGTGAATATGGTCGGTGTAGAGCAAAAGTGAACCATCCCACATTTGCTGAGTTTTGAGAATTTGAGAGATGAAATATGTTGCCACTGAGTTCATAAAGACTTGTGAAAGAGATAAGCTGGCGTTAGAAATCCCCACAGGCCAAAAATAGCAATTTATTCGATATATTATTATAATCTGTAGCTGAATTGCGTCAGTATCTATTTATAGAGCCCTTTACGCCAAAATCCCCAATAGGTGGGATAGCCCACTCTCGCTCTTGGGCGACCATATTGTACCCGAACAGAGGCACGTATTCGATTATGCTTGTGCGTATTCGGTGTACAACTCCACTTACTATGTCTCTGCCATTGTTTCTCTCTTCGAAATCTGAAGCCTTGTACAGATAATCCTGTCTCACCTTTGCCAGTAAAATGTGTTCCAAACTGTGGCGCCTCCATGTTAAAAGGCAAGTAAAATGCGAATGATATCGATGTTACACGATTCACAGAATTTTCTAGAAATCAAATAAAATAAAACGGAGTGGAAAGTGCGATTCACGTAATGTAACAGAAAAATATGATTACAAATCAAGGAAATCTGGATATGTGGATTTCTTATTAGAACAAGCGAAATGCAAATTTAACAAACGATCACTGATTGTGACACGGATTGTGAACATGTATGAAGTTAGACATTGTAGTGCTTAAAATGTCCATGTGCTGTCCCGTTGCATATTTGCCCACGTACCACGTCTGTGGTCTGGGCTTATTCCTAATAAACTTGTTAAACTTGTTAAATTTGTTGATATAGATAACTCATCTGTGGAGAGGGAAAACTATTTGTGCCGAACTCGTGTCTATATCAAACTGTTTCCGCGAAGCATGGATTACTCAAAGTGAACATGTATCGCGTACGCACCACGTGATTCAAGTACCCCGCTGTTTGGGTACGTAGTAATTCCACCCCGCTGGTCGGGACAACCCCTTGTAGAATTTACGGCAGCACACAAGGCGAAATGTCGTTATGTTGAAGATTGCTTCATTTCCATTCACTCCGCTAAGAGGGGAAAAAAAATTAGTATTCGGTTCTGATTTTCAAAGCTGATATAAATCGTCGAGCTGAAATTTAATTAGACAAATTAAATTCAGATCAAGCTTAGATCAAGCTGCGAAAATATTTCAAGTTCAGATAATGATCAGTTCGTCTAAAATGATTATTAAACTCAGATCAAGTTCACGTAAACTAGAACTAAGTTCACAGACGGCGTTAATATAACCATAGCTCTACTCAGTTCTGATGTCAACTCACAGAAATGCACATCCACTAGGCGTGCACACACACACACACACACACACACACACACACACACACACACACACTCGATTCTGATTTTCAAAGTTGATGTAAATCGAGCTGAAATTTTCACAATTTTAAATTAGATGAAAAGGGCTTAAAAATTTGGCCTTCTAAGGCACACATACATAAATGCACACTCACATTATACACAAACACACAGTCATGGCTAAGTAAAATAGTTACCACCGTCATTAAGAGGACATTTCTAATGGTTCTGAAGTTGCAGGAGCCATATTGTAAAAGCTTCTTGAAGGCATTTAATAAAAATTCTGCTCGAACCACAAGAACGTTCCGAAAACGCCAAGGCTAGTCTACAGGTCAGATGCCACCACTGTGCTCAAATTATATACTGTTTACAGAAGGGGTCCTTCATTTAGATTTTTCACAATTTTAAATTAGATGAAAAGGGGTTAAAATTTGGCCTTCTTTTCCAGATCACAGGCCCGCACAAATGAAATCCGCTGAAGCCATTGGGAAACACTGTCTGCAACAATTATTTTTTAATAAAATCAAGACTGTATTTCACCACTTTTGCGGTGTGGTTTCATATCATACTATTATTTCTACACAATTTGTCCAAGGGGACAGATTTATTTTATACTCTGCTACCTTTCGACTCTGATAGTCCAGTTTTTTTTTTTTTTACCAATTAAGCTCCTGCAACCTAAAGCAATCTATTCCAAAGTATGACCCCACAGAACTGAATGCTGTTTCTGCGAATCTTTTCAGATTTGTCCCTGATATTGAACGAATTGAGAGCTTGCACATTAATGAAGGGAATTAACAATTTCATCAGTGCATCTGGGCTGAATTCTTTGAATGGGAATGCCGTGCCTGAGCAGCGAATTTGGACACAAGGCCTTGGTCCACTGACGATAGACAGTCTTAGCGCGGCTTTTGAACTGTGAATATTGCCGAAGGGATGCAACACAAAGTTTGGGTTAAGCAAATTCAAAACAACAACTGGCGGTTACCACGAACGTTTTCTAGATTGAAAGAAAAAAGCCTCTCTAAATAGAAAAATGAGGCATTGAGCAAAATGGTGGCATGTCAGATTTGATAAGTGCAAGTGGCTTGTAATATAATGTATATATATATGCCTTACATGAATTCGACCGGTTACTTTTATTGTGGTATAATGATGATTTTTAAAAATTATTTTTCCTCAGGGCTCACCAAGTCCTCTTCCGGCTGATCCTGCCATTCCTCCTGGCGATTGTCTCCCTCTTCAGTGACTCACCAAAAGGTGTCAGGGGTGACTACCAGCGCAGAGCTGCCTTAATCATCATTGATGTCCAAGACTGCTTCCTACCGGGCGGGAGTCTGGCGGTGGGTGAAGGGGATCAAGTCGTCTCTGTGATTAACTGGTAAGTATGCTGAAGGCGTAACAGGTTTGTCTCCCATACATACTCACCGGAAGTCTTGGAAGTAATCATGACATAACTCTTCGATGTTGTAGAGAGTAAACTACTCCTGCATAGTCACCGGATATGTCAGCTACGCTCAAAGGGAAATAATCATCATGTAAACCTTCGATGCATTTGGGCTTACAATACAATGTAGGGGAGACAGTGTACCGCGCTTGCATACTCACCGGAAAAAAGAACTACGCAACGGAATCGTTGCTTTGTCATGTAACCACAAGCCTGTAGACCTTGGTGCAGGGGCGTAAAATATACAGGAGGGAACTATGTTTGTCTTTTACTTCTATAGACAACTTTTTTCACAATAGACAGAAAGGAAGACCTCATAAAGTGGGCTCTCATGCTTGATAGATCCACACTCTCGTTGGGGTGTTCTGTGGCAGTATGCATTATAATTCAATCAATTATTTACGTAATGCGTTACCTGTAATAAACACTGTTAAGGTTTTCAGAGTTTCCCGTCATTACCGCAGTGCGTTCACTAGCCCCAAATCTAGATGCCTTCACATACTCGAAGCTAAGCACGGTCTCTTCCGTAAAATTGAAGTTTACTGCGTCTGGCTGTGTTCCGTTCTCTGAAAAATGATGCAAAATCATGCACTCATGTAGAAACTGCGGATTGTATAGTAAAATGAATTGCTTCACTTAAAGGGACTGAAAAATTCACAGTAAGTTTTCTAAGACTTTAAACCCTTCACATTTTTCTTTCGTCTGACCACTACTGAGAAAACACTCTGGAATGTCGAGATTTTCAACCTGTTCACACCGTCATTACTCGTGCATTTTGATGTCGTAAGTCAGGAAACTGGTAGCAGACGACTAGTGCAGACCCGTGCCTAAACTGTCTGAACCAACAATCTGGTAACCTATCTCGCTTTCTGATGTCACGATGTATGAATAATGGCGGCGATCGCAGAGTGACAGTCTAGACATTATTGCGGTATTTTATCAGAAAACTGTTAAGTGAGAGAAAAAAAAACCCAAAACCACACGATTTAAAGTTTATGAAAAAAATGGTTGACTTTTTAGGTTTTGGGGTAAATAACAACCCCTGTCCCTTTAAGTTGTATCCTTCTGTAATGACCCTTACCTTTCCGTAGCGTAACTCTAAATCAAATAACACGAGTTCAGAGGACCTCACTGACATTGTATGTACATCGATTACTCAACCAGGATCCGCAGGGAATATGGACACTTGTTCACACTGGTAGCTTTATCCAAGGACTGGCATCCTGTTGGTCACGTGTCCTTTGCTGACTCACATCCGCGCAAACAGCTCTATGACATCATTGATCTTCGATACGAAAAGGATGGTAAGATGGCAAGTTCAGGAGACATATCTACGCAATATAGCAATCATAATAAATACATATTCTGGGCATAGACAAAAAAAAAAAGAAAGACAAAAAAAGAGAGGTGTATCAGACAAGAAAAGCCGAAGTTGGTAAACATGTCGGCCAATTATAAGCCTCTGACAGTGGAGAAATAGAAAGCGGAAGTACTGATTGTTGAAGTTGTTACTTGCGATGTCCGAATGACATTGCAAGCATAATAACTGGCAGTGATCTTTAAGAAAATTCTTGCATGTGTTTTTCATAAGGCTCTACCTTTTACCAAGAGTAATCGGAAATGAGCATCTTCGTCCTCTTTCCTCACTGGCCTCTCCCCTTCATTTCCAGGAACTGTTTGTCAGGGGGATTCCGTGACTTCCACGAATTTCCCATCAGCCCAGATATGTACTTCTGACGTCACAACGCAAACAATTCAGCAAATGCTCTGGCCTGTTCATTGTGTGCAGAACATCACAAGTGGACCGACGTCATCGGCTCTCTCTGCCTCACTTCAAATGAAGGAAAGTGACGTCATAATCTATAAGGGAACCCGTTTGGAAGTAAGCTATAATAAGATATATATGTCGACGTTTGGACAAATTAAAACGTTTCTCTCTCTCTCTCTCTCTCTCTCTCTCTCTCTCTCCTTCTCTGTCTCTCTTTTCAAAACCAAGGGGAAGTAATATCTAGATCTACAACACAAATATTCTTAGTTCTGGATCCGAATTGGCACTGCACTGTGCGGTATAGCTAACTTAGTCTAAAGTTGTCTTGGTCCACTTCTGTAATTTGGTGCTGTTGCTGTTGAATGTTGTTATATATTATGTTAATAGCGGTGTGAGGACTCACGATAACTCCGACTGTGTTAGATCTAAATATGCTGCTGTTTTAGACGAAGATGGTCCACTTGTGAGTCTAAATTGAACTTTATCATTATTTATTATGTAAAAATCGTAATGCTTGTAAAAATTGATCTTATAGTCTAGTATAACAATTCAGTCATGCCTCATAATCAATAATTTTTAAGAAATGACATATGTGAATTAAGAAAATTTCATTTCTTCGTCAGCTTGACTCGTATTCTGCCTTCTTCGACAATGGGCGTTTTGCGCAGACCGATCTGAACGCCATCTTGAAATCCAAGGACATTAACACTGTCTTTATCACCGGCCTTGCTCTTGATTATTGTGTTTACTACACGTCTATGGATGCTCGGAGCTTGGGTAAGGACATTAATGAAAGTCTTGGCATCAACTACTTCAGATAATTCTTAGACTAAGTCTTGCAACCAGTCAAAATGAGGCTCTTAGTGTTAACTAGAAACTGAGACATCAGCCTCTGAAGATGAGTAGGACCATTCGGTATGAAAATTGGTGTTTCTTGCGGAAACTGAGAGTGAGTCATTTGTATACAGAAAAATATTAAGGGCAAAATGTATTTGCATATTATCTTATCTGCAAAAATATTCACGATTGTGTGTCTGTATTTCATATTTATTCAGGTTATCTTTTGCATATCATCTTACCTGAAATACCATCACTCACGACTGTATGTCAAAATTCATATTTTATTTTGTTCAGATTATCGTTTGCACATTATCTTACCTAAGATACCATCACTCATGATTGTTTATCTGTATCCTTATTTATTCAGATTATCATTTATAGCCTATCTTCTGAAATACATCACTCACGATTATGTGTTTCTATTCATCTTATCTTATCTTATCTTAGTTTATCTTATCTTATCTTATTATCATTCACGATTGTGTGTCTGCATCCTTATCTATTCAGGTTATGAGACCTACACAGTTCTGGACGCAGCGAGAGGTGTGGCTCAGAGCACTGTTGACACGGCGCTTGTTAACATGGCAAACAAAGGTAAAGAATACTTATACAATGGAACTCGGATATAACGGGATCGTTGGGACTTTCAAAATCTGGCGTTTATAATCGTGAACCGTTGTTTCGGAATTGGAGTGTTATGAGAAGGGAATCACCGTTGATATAATATCCGATAAGTTAGGTCAATACACCGAGTGAGGCCTGTCGTAGGCAACAGTTTCAAACTTAAGACCTCGTTTGTGTGTTCGTCTTTGCGTGCTGTGACGTCACAGTGCAAGTGCCAACACAAGATTATTTTAGCTCGCTTTCACGGATGCATCAGTTGTCAAACTACACTAGTCATGCGAAAATTCGTACTATGGGTGAGGCAGTTATGCCGTAATAGCTGGGTTTCTGCTCGTCCAGGCCCGTTATAATAGGTCTATTTGATTAATAAGGGAAAACATAGTTTTAGAGCCCCACAAGTATAACCAGGTTTCTGTTAAAACCGAGGCCGATATAAACGGGTTCCACTGTAGTTTTATAAAATTTTCTACAACAGCATTATCCAATCATTGGCTAGTCTCGGTCACAACACATACTGTCAGGGGACACAACCGTAAATATTGTGCCAGGGAAGGGAGATCAAACTCTAAAATAAGTTGATCTCCCTTCCTTTTCATTTTCTATCTGGTTTCTGGTACTTATTTTTTTTTTTCTTCTTTCGGCCCTTTACATAAAATCAATAAATCTGTTATTCTAGGAAATCTGTTGTGATTTGGGAATTTTGTTCTCCCTGGGGATAAAGTATACTTTCAAAGCCCTATCCTTTAAAGAGATGAAAATGAGCATCGACGCCCAAAATTCTTCACAAATCTCTTTCAGAAATAGTCACCTCGCTTTCTGAGTTGGTCCCCAATTTTTCACCTGGCTGGTTTTTAACGCGTGCTAATACATAGACCTAACATATTTTACTTTTATATCTAAAGACTCAAATTGTACCTGCAACTTCAAACTTGGATCTTTTATGTAGATTGCATGTCTTTTGACCAGCATAGGCTTTGTTATGTGTTTCATTTGTAATATTATGTATTTATATGTATGATGTGTACTGTTGTATGTGATTATGTTATGAATGATTTGTACAACATTGTATGGCATTGAAAACCAATGTCTCTACGGGATAAAGAAAATTGTACATCACTTATTATTTCACCTAAAATATGGAACCCGAAGCCAAATAGATAATTTGATGGAAAGTCTGTGAACTAACCTACACCTCTCATTTCTTCTCTTACAGGTGTCCAGCTGATTCAGTCTGACCAAATGGGAGACATCCTCCATGCTCGGGTATATCCACATGTCCATTATACAAGAAGTTGCGCATTAACGATGGGATCGCTTACCATCGTAAGAATCACATTCGTGCATCAGCTCTGAATGCACCCTCAGTGGCGTTCAACATTCAACAAAAAATCTGCCGTTTTTTGACAAAAAGACACATATGCAACAGAAACTGTATTGCATATGTGCCTTTTTTGTCGTAAGACGGCAGATATGTCATGTAATTCTTACGATGGTAAGAGATTCCATCATTAATGAGCAAGTGCTCATTATTAACCTTGGGCCGTATGCATAATGCCGCGTACTTTTGCGCACTTCCAATAACAACTGGACAGCCCTGAACTTTAGTAGTGCTTTCCGTAATTACCTCGGGTGCGCCGTTTACGCGGCATTGCGCATACAGCCCTAGATCGTGTTTTACAGAGACTTTGTGTTTGCCTAAGTTGCTTCTAATTGAAGGGACATTTAGCCAGAACCAGAACTATTGCGCTGAAGACATGTTTAGAATTTTTAGTTCATTCTCTCTTTATAGTGTCTTTCCAGACCATGTAAATCTTCCCCCTTTGTAGTTCTATGAATCGTGATAATTCCACGTCATAGACTGGCATTTTCGTTACCATCCGTCATTGCTTTAGATGTGAGCTTCTACCCTTGACAAGCTAACACAGTGAGAGCCCATCGTCAAGCAAAAATAGGACCAAAACTTCTTTTCCTTAATTAAACGGAGCTGAAGTTGCAAAATGCCGACTGTGTGCGCCGTATTGGCTATTCAATCAAACGTAATGGCATAATGAATGACTCGACAGCAGACTGCTGATCTCTTTTCCCTCTCTCCCGATAACGTTGTGTACCAGCAACCGGAATACATTGTATTATAGCGATTTTCTCTTCCAGGGACGTTCCTCCAGCATCTCTGGATCTACTTCCGTTTTCGTCATCCTCGTGGTCTTCGCATCTGTGCATCACATCTACCATTGGCTGATTCTGTGATCTGTCTGTAGCTTTACCAAATGCACTGGCTTGTGCGAAATACAGACAGAAAATATCCCAGACTGGATCCAAGATCCCGGACTCAATGCACATGTGGTTCTATGAGAGAGTGAAAGAAAAAGAGAGAGAGAGAGAGAGAGAGAGAGAGAGAGAGAGAGAGAGAGAGAGAGAGAGAGAGAAAGAGAGAAGAGAGAGAGAGAGGAGAGCTGTGTGTCCAATGTATGATAATGATGTGCAATGGGTCAACAGTTATGTAATAGTTTTGCACTTAAAAGGGTGTGTATGTGTGTGGGATGGAGCCTGGGGGAGGGGTTCTAGGTTTTCTACACGCTTAATCATAGCCTTTTAAACATTATATTTCGGTATGCTTGAATTTTGACATTTAAAAAAAACCATAAAGATTTACTTATGGTTGCCATGACAAGGTCGCCATCTTGAAGTTTTGAATTCGAAAAGTGATTGTTTTCAAACCCTTCGATCAAATCAGATATAACTTCAACAGAAACAAGTTCCCAGATTAGTTTTAAGAAAATAATTTTGGCATTCCAATATTCATAAAAGTAAGTGGCGTAGCGATCCATGAATTTTTCGTAAGCGGACACTGCATGTATACCGAAAATCTCAATGTTATTCGTACCCAGACCAATGGAAAGAGAAAGAACTAAGACCATCCACAGTTTTGTAGGTGTGAGGAGATTTGGTACTGTGCACACAAACTGTTTCACAAGGAGATTTGCAAGTAAGTGCCAGATGGCAGCAGCAAACAGTGAAGGAAAAAAGCCGAAAAGACATGATTTATACAAGAGTGTTTCCTCTCTCTAACTGTCCCTGCGGAAAATTGTATTTCAAACCCCTAACATTTGCACTAAGAATTGCAAAATTTGCTTGCGAAAAGTGGTGAAATTTGCTCCAAAATCTGCAAAACTTTTGCACAAATACTCGTAGCTTCGTCACGTCGGTTATGTTTATCACGAGGTCACATTGTTTACTGTGGTACTGTTGCAAAGTTGTAGAAATGGAACACTTTGTCTGTGTTCCTGTTGATGTAATATTGCGAACGTGACATAAAAAAAGCGTTGTTTGGGTCAAAATACGCAACATTTGCAGAAAATATCTAAATTTGCAAAAACTTGCAAAATTGCAGCAAACCCCCCACCTTCCCCCCAAAAAAGGCGGAAATTTGCGATAATTTGCGACCGCGATTTTCTGAGGGGACAGATCTAACCCCCTCCCATGCCATATGCAATGTACTTAAAAAAAGAGATGGTTCTACTCAATGTTGTGTTGTTGAATGTTTTCCATTATTACGTTCATTACACTTCATTTACATGGTAATTGGTATACGGCCTGCGCGGGTCCCCTGTGTCACAATGACCTATATTTTGTATTCTTGTTTCAATCTGTTGCAGGCAAATGTATTGTTGTGGCGACGATCCTTGAAGCGATTAAATAGAGTTGCGAATACTCAGTGACTCAGTCTTGTAACGCAGTCAGAAATACAGAGTTTTCTGTCTCTTCCGCATTTGTCGCAGTCATCTTTGCTTCCCTTGAGTCTGATACTTCCTTTTCCCCATGAAAGAGTATGTTTTTTTCCCATTTTGTCAAATTGCAGGAACCAAACAAACGTAGCCGTGGTGAATTCAGAATCGGAGGCCAGATCCCATAGAAAAACATAAAAAAAATATTTTCATGAAATACAAAGATTTGTTCAAGTTGTGCGACTCGAAAATTCCCCTATATCAATACGAGTAACACAAAAGAGATGGTTTTTGAATTTAGACGAAATTACAAGACTTCAGCTTCTTTATTATAAATGGAAATGTATAATAATAATAATAATAATAATAATAATAATAATAATAATAGTAATAATAATAATAATAATAATAATGATAATAATAGTAATAATAGTAATAATAATGATGATGATAATAATAATAATAATAGTAATAATAATGATAATAATAATAATAAAAAAATATATATATTTGGATAACTACCCCTTCACAGCAAAAGGGGGGGGGGTTGGTTCACTGGTCGGGGCTGTTAGGGAAATGTCCAACATACAACAGAATTCAACTCTTTAAAATGTCTATTTACATATATACACATCATACATGTAAATACATAATATTACAAATGAAATATATAACAAAGTCATTGCTGGTCGCCAGCGGTGCAGCGCCCTGGTCCCCCCAGCTCTAAAGCCAGGTACTCATTTACACCTGAGTCGAGTGAGGAAATGGAAGGAAAGTGTCTTTCCCAAGGACACTACAACGTACACCGCCCAGCTCGCGAGTCAAACACATAAACCTTAGACTTGAAAGTCTTCAGTTTCTGAGTACGACTCACAAATGAATGTATTATGAATGAGATGTGTAACACTGTATGACATTGTAAAACAATTTCCCTACGGGGTAAATAAAGTCCTATCTATTTATCTGTCTGTCTGTCTGTCTGTCTGTCTGTCTGTCTGTCTGTCTGTCTGTCTGTCTATCTATCTATCTATCTATCTATCTATCTATCTATCTATTTACATATAGAGATGTACAACACATACATTCGTTTTCACTTACAAGCGTTCTTCTTTATAAAGTCTTTACCCTGCACAATCGTTTAAAATTTTATCATGCAACTGACCGACCTGTATCAGTATCTTGGTATGATTTTCAACAGTAGATTGACGTGACTTTCTCATGTAGATACCATCTATCATGAGGGAAGTCAATGATTATATTTCTTGAGAAAAAAATGAAATGTTTATATTGTCGGATCTCCACAAATACGTTATTTGGTACAGCGGCAATTCGAAATCTATGAAACAGTTGTTGAGGTGAAAACATCACATATACTCCGACAAAAGCAGCTTGACAAAATTATAATAAAAAAAAACAAAAACCCTTAACCTAAATAAGCTCTCTTTAATGAATATATTGCTATACTGGGATTAAACAGAGCCAATCATGCCAAAAAATTATGCATTTTACGTTAACATTGTGATTACAAAGACACGGTTCGTGCGTTGGAATGTTAACCAATATTAAAATGAAGCCATCACCGTATCCGGACATAATTGCTATCTACTGTATTTTTACTTTAACCGCCAGTCATTGTCTGTGTTCAACGTATAATGTTGTGTGAGACAAATATAGAGTTTGGAGAAGAATGGGGTCGATTGGAAACACTTATATTAGCATAATGAGTCACTGTATTGATGGAATAGTGTTGGAAGGTGTGAAGATCTCAATCTATTTCTCATTGTTGGCTATATTACCATTTTCATCCACTCCACCCTTATTAATGTGTAAATGATTCACAATATTTTGCACAGGCGAAACAAAAGAAAATTGGAACTTTCAACAACAACAGAAACAACAACACGTAGATCAGCTACAACAACAACAACAACAACAACAACAACAACAACAACAACAACAACAACAACAACAACAACAACAACAACGACGACGACGACAACAACAACAACAACATGCAACAATTACAACAGCTACAGCAACAACAATATTAGTTGCAGGAACAACATAAACAATAACAATCACTGTGGCTACAACAACAACAACAACAACAACAACAACAACAACAACAACAACAGGTACAAGGTACAATCGGACTTGCAATAACGCCAATGACCCATCTGATTTCATGGATGTCGGCCAAACATTTTAATAACTTTGAGTCGTGTCTAGAAGACCTTGGATATAAAAACTATTTCTTTGATAAGGTTAATCCGCTAAAACCAATGTAGTGCACCTTTTTCTTCATGATGTCCGAAATCTTGATAGCTGGTTCAGTCTAAGCTCGACTATCCTACTGAAGTTCAGGTATGTTCCTGAAATGTAAAAGAATTTTATAGTTTATGAAGAGGAACTTCAACAAATTGCATAAAATTAGATCTAATACATTAAAAGAGCTTTCCTAAATCCCAACAGAAGGTAAGTCGACCACTCCATCCTCTTCCCATGCCTCAACATATGTGTTTGATCAAAGCCTGCTTTTGGACTTAAGTCTTTGAGGCCTAAGGACCGCTACTGCTGTCTCAATCCCCCTCCCCTCCCCC
>JAWQUT010000270.1:313807-324877 GCA_033807755.1 Ellobium chinense
TCCAAACCATCAATGATTCTGCACTGTCCGAACTAAGAGAAAAGGGGACTTTAACATTAACTAAAAACATGATCATCATCGTCTTCATTATTAAGAAAACATCAATCCTCGCTGGATATAGATTAATAAATAGATAATAAAATAAACAAATAAAAATAATTGAGAATTAGACAAATTTTAATTAAATAATATTCTACATTACAGAGATCTTCAGACTTTTCATCATTATCATCATCATCAACAACAACACAAGAAGAAGAAGAAGAAGAAGAAGAAGAAGAAGAAGAAGAAGAAGAAGAAGAAGAAGAAGAACAACAACAACAACAACAACAACAACAACAACAACAACATCAACAACAACAACAACAACAACAACGACAACCACAACCAACCAACGAACCATGCAACCAACCAACGCCACCAAATAACAATAACAACAGTAGCAGCAGCAGCAACAACAACAACAACAACAACAACAACATCAACAACAGCAAGAACAACATCAACAACAACAACAACAACAACAACAACAACAACAACAACATGATGTTTGTGTTATGGTCGTTGCCATTCTTTATCTGGTTGTGCTTTTGTCCAGCGAAATTGTTTCGCCGAAGGAAATCAAGAGCAAATGGTTAACCGCAGCAACGCCAGACATTTCAGATATTATTATCAACTAGTAAAGTTTCCCCTATCCTGACATGACCAGTGATGATTAAATTGCCAGATCAAATTAATGCAAACACATTGAATTGCAAAATCTCTAAGTAAAGAGTGATGCAAATTTCCCTTTTAAAAGTTTAACCACATTCACAGCAAAAAATTATATCTTGTCTTGCATTTTCCCCATAAGCTCCGGCGCGCGAAGTGCTAGGAGCAGCTCAGTGGAGTTCAACAGCCGCGTCATGAACAGAAATAATTACAAATTATTGTTGCTTTCTTCGAATCCATTCATTGAATTATTGTTGCTTTCTTTGAACTTTTACGTCAAAACCGTGGTCCAGTCACTCGCCAAACACCCAAAATGTACAACTACAAATAACAACACCTCATTTGTGGAATTTTGATGGTGTTCTACGGCTTTTTCGCGGCGTTCTCCATGTCACAAATGTGAGCTTATTATTTTTTTTGTATAGATGGATTATGGTCTACTTGTTTAATCAGAACTCATGGGAAGACACGGTCCGTTCAACATTAAGTAGTCGTAAATGTTAAGTATAATTACTACATGAGTCAAGGGCTTACATACCAACAAGGTCCTACTGCACATGAATTATACTGTACTTCCTTTCGAAGGAATGTAAATATATTGGTTATCTCCCTTCCCTCACTCATACATCTCCTTCTTTATTAAAAAATGTTCCGGTGTTTTAGATAATGTTTGATAGGAAAAAGAAGGTAATACAAAAAAAATAACAGTCTTGTTTTTGTATTCTCGACTTTGTAACAATATCCTAAAAGGGCAAAAAAACCCCAAAACCCAAAGTCATCATTTGCCGAAAACATTATAGCAAGTGACCAGCAAGGAAGTAATAATTGGTCGTGGCGTATCTGCTGATTGTAACATGCTTTAAACTCATAGCTGCTCCTGAGTTTGCAAGAATATTGGTCCATATTGCAAACATGAACAATTTTATGCTCATTCATCGGCCCCAGCCGCTCATTCCCGCCCCCTCTCCCTTGCTTGACACTACTCCAGTATCAAAAGTAGGAGGCAACGCTTGTGACTTCCGAATACAACACGTGACCTAAACATGAAAGACATGCATAGACTCCATTGGTTTCTCTTTTACGTACGCTCCTCGTTGACAGATGAACTCTTGCTGGCTGTGGCACGCGAGGTCGCACCACTGGTATTGTATTGCACTCCACAAAGCCAAACAGTCCTCTCCTTCAGATGACATGATAAGGTAAATATTGTCATGGGTTTTGAAAGGGGGAATATGAGGTCAGTGAGAGGGTCAGAAAAACTTGCAAAGTAAATAGGAATTAATGCAACATCAAGATTAAGAATACTTAAAAAAAAAGAAATGGACAGAATGTGCCGTCAGTGAAAGATTAAGAAAATTCAAGACAGGAAAAGGACGGAATGTGACGTCAGTGAAAGATTAAGAAAACTTAAGAAAGGTTAAAGGAAGGAATGTGACGTCAGTGAAAGATTAAGAAAACACAAGAAAGAAAAGGGAAGGAATATGACGTCAGTAAGACGCTAAGAATACTAGAGAAAGGAATGGGAAGGAAGTCGAGAAAGAGAGGCTGCAAATAATTATGGATTTTTTTTTACTGCAAACAATATTATGTTTATTATGCATGCCCAGACCGTGTTTACCGGTATGAGGAAGTCAACATTGCATGTAAACAAATGACGGGACAGACACGTCAGATAAGACAATACATCTTCATACAAAAATTAAAAAATAAAATTATAATATACATAATGTATTTGAAGTTGCAAGAAATACAGAAGTGAAGTGAAGTCTCGTCCATCTTGTATATGTAAATAACATTTTTTAATTATAGGTTTTTGTATTAATCATAATAAATCTAGATATTATTCTTGTAAGTCTGTTCTTTGATACTATTCTAAAGAGTTCCTTTGTCTTATTCATGTTTGGGTCTTTTATAGAAATAATATGATATATACTTTCTTCTCCCATCTGCATGTTTAAATATGTTTAGTTACTACCACTGTTTTTTTTTTTCATTTTATATTCCTGTAAATTTTCTTTTTGTAACGGCCAGAATGTAAACAGGCCATAGTGCTTATTTTGCTCCGTTACCAAATAAAGTTCAATCAATCAATCAATCAATCAATCAATCAATCAATCAATCAATCAATCAATCAATCAATCAATCAATCAATCAATCATCTGTAAACCACATCTTATATCTATTAATCTTATTGTCTGTATTTGCCTTCTGTGTTTACAAACAATATTAGCTTTTTCCTCTTCTATGCTCCTGATAAATTCAGTTTTCTTATCTTCCTGCCAACTTTGCGGTGCAACATCATTGTTACATTCAATCACTGGTTCATTCACATCAATTTCTCTAAAAAAAGGACAGTCGTAAACCAGCACCCGGCAGGGGTCAAAACATCTCTTAAGACTATCAAGTGCTGCCGGTCAATGTAAGGTTTATATCGCTACACTTAGACCTGAGATGTCAGTTTCAGAACGTGATAGAGATTTACGTCGTTTAATCTCATGCGCCCTAAAACCTCTGTGGAAAGTTCCGCTCATAATGTATTCTCAAGCATAATCTCAACTTACCAACTCCGCCTGCTGGTTCACTACCTCCCCAGTCAGTACCGACGATATTATCAGCATAGGTAGCCCACCTCCAGATTCCCTCCTGGAACACATCGGTTCCGCCGATCCACACAAAGCCGTCTGGAATTGTAGACGTTACAGATAGAGATCTTGTAATGAAACAAACAACAACAATAACAACTAGATACTTGCCTAAGAGTTAAGGCCTGCATGGCTAGCAGTTAGAGCTACGATCATGGGAACAGGAGGTCTCTGCATATGACCTACTGAAACTGCTAGGAGTGAAGGGGGGGNNGGGGGGGGGGGGGGGGGGGGGGGGGAGAGGAACCTCTCACACATCCTGGAGGATCTAGCAGAAACTGCTGAGAGTGGATCGAGCCGACTTTAGGCCAAGCGAGATGAACAGTAGAATGCCGTCCCGTAGAGTAACACTAAAGGAAAGTTGCAGCAGCCTACAAACCATGTTAAACCATAATAAAATGATGCACTTTTTCGAATAAAATAGTCTTTCAAGTGTCTGTCAACGTGTTGTAACGCCTCTACCTGCTCCAACCCACCCATATGGTGACATTATGCAAAGTAATGCGCGGATGGCTGCTGTAAAGTTACGAACTTCTAATTGGATGAAAAGAGCATATTATAAGCCTTAGGAAGACAATAAAAAGTCTGGAGAATTATGGAGAATGGGCCCTGGATTTGTGAATCTACCTGCGAATTAGTTTGCATTCTCTCTGATTTTGTAAACTAAACCTGAAGTTTGGGTCATTCACTTCGGTTTCGGTGTGGCCTTCTGTGCGGAGCACTTGTCGTTAAAGAAAGTTTGTTTACACGTTCGAAGTATCGGTTCGTAGCTCGAAAACGAAATAAAAGGCCCATATTGTTTTAAACATCATATTTAACAAGCTCATTGAATTCTACAAACTATTAAAGAAAACGCAGAGATTGTAGAATTTCTTGTAAGTGACAGTAGAGAAGAAAGTTTATTGGCTCAAAGAGGAAAATCGGATTAGGCTTCACATATGTTTACGTCAAATACTCTTTAGCCACAATGGCCAAGCTATTAGCCAGTGCCCTGCGGAATGGTTGATAACAGGTTTAATTCCGCTGTAAGCAACAGATGTGGCAAACAAAACCATAATGTGGCAATGAAAATGCAGAATACTTTATCTGGCTTATACGGTCCAGATTAACTTTTGAATCTGAATGACCAGAAATTTAACTGAAACCTGAATAAACATTGTCACATATAGATGTCTGTAGCTACTGGAACGTAAGAGCCGTCATCATTTTTGCTATACACCTGTGCTGCTTGGCCAAGAGGAAAAACTCTTTACGCAAAGACCAAATATCGGTCACTTGAACCTCCTCAATGCGTCATGAAACATACGCGCATGGTAATAGAACGATGCTCTTTCTTAGCGAAATTGGGTTTGGGAGGGGGGNNGCATTATAGATAATACTCAGAGAGAAAAATTATTGGAACAAGGAGAATGTTTGACGTGCGCCTGCCACTGTGGTGACACCTTGGCATCTGGCGAAGCTGAGGAGCAGAGCAACGAAAGGATTTGGATTTGGACCCTCCGACTCCCTCCATATCCTCTTCATCTATATTAATAAAACGCTTCTGCCAAATTTGTGTCACAGATTTCTGGAGATCTACGTAACGTAAAAACATGCGGTTATCACCTAAATTCGTAGAAAAATACACAAAAGGTAACTAATGATAAAGCTGTGGAGTCGAGTTCCTTGCAATATCTACACATTTCATTTCCAGCCACCTACATTCATAAAATTTTTGACATGTTATCATTATTATCAATGTTGAGTTGCGTGGTGTCCTTAGTTTTTCTGTGTAGAAGAGCTTTATCTATTATTAAACAAAAAAAAAAATCAAACCTCGATTTTTGAAGAAGCATAACTCGTCTTTTTCAGAATTGCGTGGAATTTCGTATGCAAGTTCCTTTTGTCCCAGAGGAAGTGCTTTTTTAGATTTTGTTAGTCCAGGTGACCTTCAAGTATTTTTTTAAAAATTGGTGTGTGTCGTCAAGATACCTTTTGGAAACCCCCATCGCTACCTTCTACATTTTTCATTGCTGTGGCTCGCTGCGCGCACATATCATCACTGCCCATGTAAACCTGTGAAGTTTGCACGGGTTGCCGAGTTGCCATTAAGAGACCAAATTTCTTGACAGATCTGATCACAATGATTTTGCTATAAGAAGGGTAGTATATAGCAGACCATATTTGGACATGGAATTTTAGTTTTATCACAATCACGAAGACAGGTCACCCAGTAAAGTAGTGAGTTTCATTTTCATTCAGAAATACATGTATGAACTGGTTACAGTATGGGTGAAGTTGATACTTTTGTGGTTCTTGCCAAGCTCTTTGACAAAATCTATCTCATCCTGTGTCCGGGGTTCAGCCAGTTTACCGCCGAAAGAATGACAGGTTGCCTGCAAAAAAAAAAAAAAATGGTGGATACTGTAGAAAAGGATTTTTTTTTTTTTTATGAAGGATCTAACGTCGATGAACGTCGGAAATCGCTTTTCGTGAGGACCTAAGTGTAGTGAGCATTGCATGGCCGAATGGTTGCCTTGCAGCGTTAAGATCTTAAGGTCTTGGGTTCGATTCCCGACCATAGTCGTGTTGTAAGTTCCTTGGGCGAGCATTTTATTCATATTTTCCTCAGTCCACTCGTTTGTAAGATGGTGGCTATAGGCAGTGAAAGATATTTTCAGAATGCTAGTTATCACCGTCTCCAAATGGCAGCGACACTGTGTGCTTCCCAGGGAGCTGAAAAAGGGGTAATAATAGTGTGATGTCGCGTTAGCGGGCATTAACCTGAATACGATATTCATAAATCGCATTATTATTGTTATTATTATTGTTTCTTCTGTAAACTTATGTAAGAACACAGATGTCTGACGTATTCTCGAGTGGCCTAAAAGGACTACCGAACTGGTAAGCCCCTTCGAACTAATAGAAAAATATAGCCTGCTGTAATCGATAATTTTCAAATAATGAAGGGTAGTAACAAGCTTAACTCTCAAAATTCGCGAAAATTAGGATCTCGCAAAAATAATCTGCGCAGTAAATCAGGACGAGAAATATCACCTAAATTTATTTACATATGTTTTCTGTCCATGTAGCAAACAATTATTTAGGGACATCCACGAAGTGAACTTAGGTTAGGGTTAAAATTAGAAACAGGATTAGTGTAGACCAAGTGATAAGCAGTGAAAACAGTGTGGGGCTGACTTCTTCAGTGTCTGAGAACTCCGGTCTGGGATCATTTTGTGAGGCGGTGAAGAAAAAAAAAAAGGAACCGACTTTCTCCACTTCAGTTTGTTAATACTTCACACTGAGTGAGTGAGTGAGTGAGTGAGTGAGTGAGTGAGTGAGTGAGTGAGTGAGTGAGTACCAGCGTGCCTGTTTCATGTTACTGTCTTCCCACCTGAGCTGCGCCCCATGAAGCGAGACCATCTCCATAGCCATAGCAGATTCCGTTATGGTAAGTCCAACCACCATAGCACTGATGGACCTGACTCGTCACTGAAATGATAAAATCGTCGTTTTAACCATCATTTGGTACCAATAAAAATCGAAGGCAAAGCAAAAAACATTAAACGAGGATAAATTGCATAAACTGGAGAAATTTCAGGTACAGTTTAAGCCTTGCAGAAATATATAGACTTATTTATTACTATGGGTTCAAAACCAGCCAAATGAAAAACTGAGATCTATAGTTACCCTGTTTTGAGACTACTAAAGAGCCAAAACAATAACAATACCCCCACACCCCCTCCCCTTTCTTGGAGCCTGGCAGCTAATGTCAGGGTGTTAAAAAAAATGTAAAAAGACCGATGATCTGGTAAAGACTTGCTCATTACTTCCACCTAGATTATCTCAGCTTAACAAAATTACTGTTATTTATTATTTAACGTAGGTGTTATCTAGGGGTCAAAACTAGCCTAATAAAAAAGTCGGGACAAAGTCAGTAGAAGAGGTGTCTGTCTTTATAAGGGATTTCTGAAAAAAAATTTGGGCGATGACTCCTTTTTATCTTCCTCATAAGAAATAGGACAATAGAAATAATTTTAACTTCCATGGGAACAAAACTCGCAAGTTAATGTAGAAATGTTCAGTTCATATGAAGGACCAAACTAAGAAACTCAACAGGTGCTTCTAAATGTAATGGGTAAAGCTGAGCGAGGTCTGTTCCTCAGGTCCGTTTAATCAGCTGAACTTTGAAGGATCGATCTTTGCTTCCAATCTTTCAGAGTAACTTCACAGGCAAAATTCACATGCTTCACTTCCTACAAAATTTCACATTTTTATTTACTGAAACAATTCCTGATACTCCTGGATAATTTGGGACTGCTGATTTCAAATCTAAAATCCACTTCGTCCCCCCTTTTTTTTCTTTTTTTAATTTACATCAGTACCATTATGAGATTTTCGGGCAATATATGAGTATCTAACAGATTTCTTCTTGCAATAACTTACTTCGTGATTGTCTCTGAAATTAGACTAGTTTAATATTACGTAATTAAAAAAAAAAACCAAACCCCAAGAGTTTAAAAATATTCATCAAACAAGATTGTATTTGAAGCTCATAAACGAAAATTATAATGACAAAAAGTGTGACCCAGTTATATCAAATGACTTTAACGTATGCGAGAACAATGTCAGCTAACATGTTTTCCTCTAATAAAACTACACCAATTAGGCATTCATATCATATCAATAACTTGATTTGGTCAAAAAGCGACTTAAGCCTTATTTTGACTAGCTGCAAGACCTACATCATTGCCAGACAAGAGTACGCTCCTCTTCTCTCTTGAGAAAACTCACAACACGTCGATTTGCATCAGATTAAAACTGATATGTTTAAAATTGAT
Source organism: Ellobium chinense (assembly GCA_033807755.1). Taxonomy (NCBI): domain Eukaryota; kingdom Metazoa; phylum Mollusca; class Gastropoda; order Ellobiida; family Ellobiidae; genus Ellobium; species Ellobium chinense. The sequence goes on from JAWQUT010000270.1 coordinate 321,984, forward strand.
TTTTTTCAATTTCTGTCTGTTGTTCCGCCCCTACTGCTGTTCTGATTTGACTATTAAAATGGGCGGCATTTAGTCACTGTTATAATTATCGCTCTTTTAAGCTGCTTGGAATTTATGTTATCGCTGTTTTGTAAAACTTTCTTCCTGGACACCACTGCGTAGGTCCCTCATTAATTATTATTCTTACCCGAGCCAATGGCGAGAGAAAAACCCAGCACCAGCCACAACATTGTCGGTTCCGGGAGAGTGAGCAGTGCTTGAACAAACAGTTTCACAATAGAAAGGTGAGTGAACGCCAGGCGGTTGCAGGGAATACTGACAAAAAACGAACCCCAAGCATTGGATTTATACACCCAGTTTGTGCACAGCCAGCTGGTGCTGGTGAATTATACAATTAACAAATTAAATAATTAGTGAATAACTTTTTTTAGGATTGTGCTACCCTTATAGCTAAAGTCGTTAAAAATCATTTACTTTTTATTACCCGATCTCTGGGTGCAGTTTGGAACACTTCATTTACTTTTTATTAGCCGATCTCTGAGTGCAGTTTGGAACACTTCATTTACTTTATTATCAAGTCTGATCTTTACAACACGCTTATTATTTTGTAGGATACGCTTTCGCATCTCGTAATAAACAATGTTTACCATCGTTAAAGCTATTAGACGTCGTTCCACTTTAGTTGCATTTTATGCAAGGCATAAACAACATGTCGATTATCCAGTGGCGCATATATTACTAGTCTAGTGTTCACCTCTGTTACCTAAAAGGAGTCCCCTCCCCCTTCCCTCCTCTCTCTCTCGCGCTCTCTCTGGCACCCATAACTTGTGTACATTGTCTTGCTACACTCAAAAGGCAAGATACAGATGATTACAAATTTCGGTTTCCGCCGTTTATACAATTCAAGACCACATTATGTGATGAAGTCTGTATTAATAAAAAAAATTCGAATCAGACAAACTTTTCTCAGTTTCAACTTAATTTCTCTACAATATCTAACCGAATTCATTCCAAACTCAAACCCAAAATTCTGAATACAGTGAACTCCAACTCTTTCATCTTCCTGCGTCCAATAACAATTAGCCCTCAGTAGAGACAGGGACCCTTTGTGATGGGATGTGTAATGGAGTTTGTAATTATAATATGTGTAATACAGTATGTAATAATAGGATGTGTAATACAGTATGTAATAAGGAGATATGTAATACAGTGTGTAATAATAAGATGCGTAATACAGTATGTAATAATAGGATGTGTAATACAGTATGTAATAAGGAGATATGTAATACAGTGTGTAATAATAAGATGTATAATACAGTATGTAATGATAAGATGTGTAAAACAGTTTGTAATAATAAGATGTGTAATACAGTATGTAATAATAAGATTTGTAATACAGTATGTAATAATAAGATGTGTAATACAGTATGTAATAAAAAGTTGTGTAATGACGTGTGTAATATTAAGATGTGTAATACAGAGTGTAATAGTAAGATGTGTAATGCGGTGTGTAATATTTAATAACAAGACTAACACCCCATTTTACAAATGGGCAGGCAGGCAACGCACCAGCGACGAAAGGATACCTAGCGCACCGAAAGGCATCATAGACGAATGCATTAGACTCCGTGAAAAAGTTGGACGATTGGCGAATCGGGCGGATTAAAAAGATCTATCGGAGATTGTATTTCGTTGCTATACACATTCTTTTTTTAAAAATAGGTTAAATAAAATAAAAAGGACTGATGTGTATAGTTACTTTTGTGTATTTTTCTACGAATTTAGGTGAAAACCGCATGTTTTTACGTTACGTAGTTCTCAAGAAATCTGTGACACAAATTTGGCTGAAGCGTTTTATTAATATAGATGAGATGTGTAATACCGTATGTAATAATAAGATGTGTAATGCAATATGTAATAATGGGATGTGTAATACAGTGTCTAATAATGAGATGCGTAATACAATATGTAATATTAATATGTGTAATACAGTGTGTAATGATGAGATGTGTAATATAATGTATAATATTTAATAATGAGATGTGTAATACAGTATGTAATAATAAGATGTGTAATGAACTGTGTAATAATGAGATGTGTAATTCAGTGTGTAATAATGGGATGTGTAATACAGTATGTAACAATGAGATGTTTAACGCAGTATGTAATAATGAGATGTGTAATACAGTGTGTAATAATGAGATGTGTAATACATTGTGTAATAATGAGATGTGTAATACAGTACGTAATAATGAGTTGTGTAATACAGTATGAAATAAAAAAGATGTGTAATACAGTGTGTAATAATAAGATGTTTAATGCAGTGTGTAAGAATGAGATTTGTAATATAGTCTGTAATAAAAAAGATGTGTAATACAGTGTGTAATAATGAGATGTGTAATGCCGTATGTAATTCAAAGTCTCGCGCAACGCAAGACTTGTTCTGACATGGCCCACTGACTGGTTTGGCTATTTGCTTTACACATATATCCCCGTATTGCTTTACATATATTATATTCCCGTAAATTTGCGGGTACTTTGACAAGTTTAGGAAAATGCATAAAGTTTTTATAGATAGACGAGAAAATAAATGCAAATGCATAAAGCTTTAAAAAAAAGGAAATCTTGGCAGAAAATTATAAAGAGTTTTGAGAACACAAACAAAATTGGAAAATGACGTCAAGCACTTTCCCAGAATGCTTTGCCGAGTGAATAAGTCAGGGCGACCTGTTAGTGTTGGGGCACAGCGTTGAGATGTGCATGCTTGGCGAGCAAGTGGTTTTTGCTGTGACGATGACTGTGAATGTTTCTGGACGACAGAGTGAGTGCAAAGATTTTCAGTGTCTTATCTTCTTCGTGAGCTCTCCTATGTGCTAGACTATTGTTATTACTGT
>JAWQUT010000270.1:352198-386936 GCA_033807755.1 Ellobium chinense
CCGTCTGCCTATCTGTCTCTCTCCCTTTTTTGTGTCTTTCAATTTCCTCTTGATTGTGTTCGTAGGATCACACGGAATTTCGTTTCATCCAAGTCATGGGTAATGGGGTAGACCTCAATCACTAAAATAGTGTGTGTCTGCGCACAGGCACGTGCGTGGCAGCTTACATGTGCATACGTGGGCGTCTGCACAAGTGTGCGTATTTTACATGTGAATGTGTGTACGTTTGCGTACGTACATGTGTTTCTGTGTGTGAGTGCGTGTGCTTTTGCATGCGCGTTCGTTTTCTGTATTAAGGATGGCGTTAATGATAAAGGTTAACAATAGGTGGTATAGTGGTAATGGTGGTGATGGTGGTAATGGTGGTAATGGTGGAGGTGGTGATACTGTTGCTGGTGGTGTCTCTGCTGCTGTTGCCATTGCTGATGTAGTGGTGGTGATACTCTGAGAGGGAACTAGTGACGACAATACATCGGTGGTGTCAGTGGGAAAAAAATCCACATAAGTTAGGCCAGGACTGGTGCAGCAAACAGTCAAAGGGAAATAACCAGTGAAATGACAATTTTGAATTAGTGCATCCGTGATTTGTGTCCCATTTATTACTACCTTCATTGTTTACTTTGGTGGTGGTGTTTTTTTAACACCAATCTACCAACTCATTATTCCTAATTTTCCTCTCTCTTTATCTCATTCTTTTTCCCACTCTCTTTTTCTATCTCTAGGAACGACCAACACATCATCATCATAATCATCATAACCATTATCATTAACATTATCCTAAATACAGAAAACAGACGCGCACGTGAACACATACCACAAACATAGACACAGATCCAGACCCACAGATCCACAAACCTAAAGACCCACAGACAGACAGACAGACAGACAGACAGACAGACAGACAGACAGACAGACAGACAGACAGACAGACAGACAGACAGACAGACAGACAGACAGACANCTCTCACACACACACACACACACACACACACACACACACACACACACACACACACACACACACACACACACACGCACGCACACACACAGAGGCTCACATACATACAAACACACACACAGAAATAGTGACTGAGACACCATCGTCGAGCTAAGACACAACCACCACCATTATTACCTAACTACTGTACCATAACTATCAGTTCTTTGGTCAGTGTATCAGCAGCAACAAGGCTAGCGACAGTATCACCTTCACATCTTTTAACAACGTCACTACTGACCTCGTGCATACACATAAGGTAATAAACAAGAGAATGAAAAAAGAAAGTGAACAAAAAGATGCGCACATAAGAACACACGTGAGCACATACGCAGGTATGCTTGCACAGACGCACACACACGTAACACACGCACACACTCGCATGAGCGCACATGCATGCACGCGCTCATGGGCACACCTATGCACACGTACACAGACATACAGACACACAGACACACACACACACGCACACACACACACACACACACACACACACACACAGATACGGGCACCTACGCACATACAATGCATGCAATCACACGCAGACACAAGCACAAATAAGGTGGTTGAGATGCCGGTCCTATTACCTATAATTTGGCAACAATGAAATTCCGTGTGATCCTAAGGACATAATGTTAAAAATGGGAGAGAGAAAGCGAGAGAGAGAGAGAGAGAGAGAGAGAGAGAGAGAGAGAGAGATGAAGTGTTGCAAAATTGATGGTCGAAGGGACATAATCGTGAAAATTAAAGACCGAATTTAATGGGAAACAATTCATGGGTATACTAGCTCACGATTTTTTTTTTACTGGTTGTTTCCCTTCGACCGTTAAGCGCTCATTCTGGTCATCGGCACCTATGGTTTTTTTTTAATGAACTGTGTTGTTCTTGAATTTTTCTTTGATTTTGGCATTTTTCCCCCAGATACGTTAAAAAACTTCTATTGCTGTATTTTTTTTTTTAATATGAAGAAAAAGGGAGGAGAGCACCCAATAATTTGTACAAATCTCTTTCAAATACAAACACTTTCTGACATGGTGCCTAATTTTCTGAAAGGCTGATTTTTAGGGTTTAGCAGATTCGATCCTTTAAGCTTCGAATCCGCATTCGATTCCAGAGCTAGGATTCGATGGATCTGAAACCGAATTCGAGGTCTGAGGGGAGGTAAATATTTCTGGAATTTCCACTTGTACTTGTTTGAATGAAAAGAATATAGCCACTAGATTCTATATGAGGTCTTCAATAATGTACTTCATTTTAGTAAATGAAGCTAAAGGTCTACATCTGTACACTTTAACATTTAGCATGGCTGGATTGGTGACGGTAAGAGAGAACCACGACACTGAATGGCGGACTCGTGACGCAGTGGGGGTGATGACATCTCTGTAATGAGTGCAGACCAGGTGCGTTTGCAACCGGCCGACCGTATCCTCTTAATAAGTAAGTTGTATCTGTAAAACGAAGAGATAAAGTCTGACACAGGCGTATTCTGGCTTGCACGTTTCGGTTACATTAATGTTCTTCAATCCTCACATATGACTGTTTAAAAACTTAAAACATTTTGCGGTCTGGTGTCTGTGTTCAAATTCCACAGCTATCTTACTCAGTCCTGCTCCACCTCCTCCCGACTAAACGCAGGTAAGGTAGCCCCTCTCACCCCTCCCTCCCTTACATCGCGGGCAGCCCGACACGATACACCTAGCACCCACAGTTTAAGGTCCATATGGAGAATTTTGGTCTTTTAGGCTGGGACCTATGCTTCCAAGTTGTCTTTTTGAGGAGTAGGCAAAAGCAAACGAGTAATAAAAACAAGAGGGTGTATTTATAAAAAAATATATATCTATATTAATAAAACGCTTCAGCCAAATTTGTGTCACAGATTTCTTGAGAACTACGTAACGTAAAAACTTGCGGTTTTCATCTAAATTCGTAGAAAAATACACAAAAAGTAACTATACATATCAATCCTCTATTTTTTTTTACCCTTTAAAAAAAAAAAATGTGTATAGCAACGAAATAGAGCTTTCCAATCCGCCCGATTCGCCAATCGTCCAACTTTTTCACCGAGTCTAATGCGTTCGTCTATGATGCCTTTCGGAGCGCTAGATATTCTTTCGCCGCTGGTGCGTTGCCTGCCTGCCCATTTGTAAAATGGGGTATTAGTCTTGTATATATATATATAGCTCAACATTCCTGTGGGTTTACTGTAGTTTTATTAGGCTTAAATGTAGAGACACAGAATGATCCAAGAGAAGATAATATGTACTGGATGTTATCTAAAATTTTGGATTCAGATGACAGCTCATAAAGTGCACGAAGCCTATAATATATTAAATAAAATAATTTTAAAGCGTGGTGGCAACATGAATTACAGGTTTGTAACCCTATAAGGGGCTTACAAAATAAAGAGGGCTTAGTATTCTCACAGTTATCGCCCCTATGACCTGGTGACCCTCTGCCCCTTCCCCGTCGGTCACAGTTGAAAAATAAAAAAACTTCCCCCGCCCTCCCCCGCCGGGCATTGCGATGTCTATTATAGTAGCAGTCGCATTACGGTCGTTAAGCAGAAACAATTGATATTACGGTATTAAACCCGAGATTGTTCATGCTCAATAAACTTTGATTACTTCAATCCTTCCCAATCCCTTGTCGTTAATCCGCTGCCTGCAATCTCCACTTGGCAGTGTTTGGAGCCTAATACTTCAGCTCTGCTGGGGCTGAATCGTCCAAAGCTGGACCGAATCGAATCCAAGTAGATATAGACTCGAATATTCACGGTAAAGCTCTAGACTCGAGTACCTTATTTTCTTTATCATTTTAACTCACATACTTGAGCACCTCACAAACTCGACATTTTATAAGTTAGTTCCTAAATTTCGAGTTGGTCAAATTATCTTTCGAACTGTATGTGTCTCTTTCTTTAGTGTAATTGGTTGGTTTGCTTAAACTTTAAACTTCTAATTACCTTTTTTTTTTTTTTATTGGTTATTGGCCTGCTGATGGGTTTGTTGTTGCTTGCTCGATCAGTTATTTGGTTTGTTTGTTTATTTGCTTGGTTGATTGGCGGATTGACTGGCTAACTCACTGGTTGGCTGGCTAACTGACTGGTTGGCTGGCTGGCTGACTGGCTGGTGGGTGGATTGGCTGGTTGATCGGTGTGTGGGTATGTTGGTTGGCGGGTGAGTGAGTGAGTGGGTGGGTGTGTTGATTGGTTGGTTGGTTGGTTGGTGGGTGGGTTGGTTAGTTGGCTGGTTGGTTGGTTGCTTGCTTGCTTGGTTGATTGATTAATTGACAGAGTGGGTGGTTGGATCAATAATTGGTCGTTGCTTGATATCCGCCAACTCTGTTATTACTGCGTCTCTGGTGTTTCTGACATGAGACTAGCATGTAAGTATATAAGACCTTAGATGTGAGTGGGCAAGATGTACTTGGAATCGAGCTAATTGCGCAGCTAGGAAGAGAACGGTGATACATATCATATATGACATTCGTCCTATTCAAATAGAGCGGACCACAAGTCTGGTCCTTTTTCTATTTGGCCGATGTCTGGCAGATAATCCCTTTTGGCAGTAGTCATTGGTGGGCCGATGAGATTTACCTGTAGGTGACTCAATGTGGCTGGTAGGGTTGGGGGAACTCGAATCCTACAAAATTCGAAGCTGAATTCAAATCTAGAGCTGGATTCGATGAATTCGAATACGGATTTGAAATCTCGTAGGGAGAGAGGATAATAATAAGGAATTTGCGCGTACTTAGAGTGACAAGAAAATCATCACTAGATTCTACATAATTATAAGACATTTTATAATGAATTCTCATTCTGACTTTTGGCTGTCACATAAGGATTTCTTGTAAATCGAACATTTTTTTTTCTTGTTCTTTCATTTCCTCTGACCCTAAGTATTCGTACCTAGACTACTTTAGGAATCGAATCTAGATTGGAACCCGGGCTGAGAGGATTCGATGGGTCGGAATACGTTTCGCATCCCGCCCACCACTAGTGGCAAGAGTTAGGCTTGTTAATCTGAATGTCTTTGGTCAGAAGGGATTGACGGGAAGATCTGGAAGTCCTTGGAGAGAACAGGTGATGATAGTTTAGCTACTGGTGTCATCATCATCTTCAATATCATCTTAACTGTTGGAAAGTTCATTTGGGGTCAGAATGGCTCCCATGTGAATGAATATGTGGAAGGAAATTGATCTCGGGCAATCTTATGGGTTGAGATATGAAAATCACATCCAGTTCTATGGGCCAGACTAGATTTGAAATTCATAGACTATTTGATTCTAGTTCATAAACTTCAGTTTAATCATAACATGAGGAAATATCTTATGCATTTACCGACCACTGCCATTGTGGTCAGTAAGAGATCCAAACTTGAAAATAAAAGCTCTCTAATAACGGCCGTGTCTGCAGCTGATTTGACCCAACAAATCTTGTTCTTCTATCAGCCGAAGTCTCGCACTCCCNCCGCCCCCTCCTCAAAAACCTTTAAGTGACCTGGGCCTACGCTTCTCTGCCTACTTATTTCTAAACGTTTCTACCGTCCCTGCTCGGCTAATTCAAACACCAATGAGCTATCCATAATTAGTCAACTCCTAAGAAGGTCACATCCGGTTTACGTAAAATAAATAGTAATTTGACTGCGTTATCAAATCTTGCTTTTGAAAGTAGAAACTGCATCAGCCAATAAAAACCATTGTAACAGGCAATAATTCTTCTCTGACAATCGGAAGTTGGAAAGCGGGAGTAATGATTGGTAAAGTTGTAGTTTGTGATACCCAGAGGGCCGTGCATGCGAAATAAGTTAGAGTGGTCTATCTTTTCCAGTGTGTTGACAATCCTGTAAAGGCTTGCCCGGTACTTAGCAATAATTGCCAAATTTGTAGGCATGCTGTCGGTGCCAAGTGTTAGCAAATTACTTACTGCATGTTGCGGAGGCCGAGTGGCATGTTACTTAATTATCCTTTAATAATCAGAGTAATGTCAGTTAGTTCCATTTAATAGCAAATGCATGGGTTGGGGGAGGGGGGGGGGAGTTTCACTGGAGAAAGTGGTGATTACGCGGAAGGCAAGATGGAGAGACGCTGTTGGTATTTTATTTGTATGTATTATTTTTGTTGTTTGTTTCCTTGTGAAAACTCTATAATAGGGTTTTGTGTTACGACCCGTTTGTTGTTGTTGTTATTGTAATTGTAGTTGTTGTTGTGGTAAAGTTTTTGCTCATATTGCGAAAAGTGCAAATAAGCGGATTGTTATCAAGAGGGTAGCGTAAAGTAGGCTACAGATGAAGGCTTACCATAATAGGAAAGAGCCTTCTTCATCGGTGCGTCATGTGGCTGCGGAGTCTGTAATGTCGAGGTGCCCACTAGAGATTAGACAGGCCGCGGTCAACAGGTGGCCGTGGCAGGCAGGTGCCAATCAGGCAGGGATTATCCTAAGAGAAGTTGTCAAACCCACTGCACCAGGAAAGGAGATCAAGCCTTGATCCTGGTAGTATTGTTCGAATTATCGGCGTCATTTGCCGACCGAAATATTTTGTTGGTTATTGCGATCTTTAGTCCGTCATCGTTTTGGAATTTTTTGCACGAGCCACACTGTACATCAATGGTTTGAAGGAAAGGTTGTTTTGAAGCTAGAAATGCTGTAGGCTTGGCGGTACAGTATATTATATCCTAATATTGTTGGTCATACAGTTATAGTTTGGTGACTTAGGTGACACAGTGTAATGTACTAGCTTTGATGGTACAGTACAACCTAATAGCTTGGTGGCACAATACATTTGGCAGCTTGATGGTACAGTATAGTCTTGTTGTTTTGTCAGCACAGTATGGCTTGGAGGTACAGAATAGGCTGACATGGTGGCTTTGGTGACCCAATACGGCCTAGTGAATTGGTGGCAGAGTTTAGCATGGTGTGGTACCGTGGTTTTTATGGTACAGTATAGGCTGGTGAGGTGGTTTGATGGTACAATATAGTCTGACGTGGTGGTTTTGGTGGTACAGTATATTCTAATGTGGTGGTTGTGGTGGTACAGTATAACTTGTTTGGCTTGGTGACTTAGGTGGCCGAGTACAGCTTAGTGGCACAATATAACCTGGTGACATGATGGTACTGGTACAGTAAGTCATATGAGATACGACCATATATTTTTCACCATAATGGACGATTTCTACACCTTTAATTTCATGTGCCAGAGATTTTGTAACTTTATCCTACATTATGAAAAGAGAGAGGACTTTAGAAGTAACGAGCACAGAATTTCAAGTCCAATCTCTTTCCCCTTCTCCATTGTCAACATAACTATTAAAAATTGCATACTTTTACGCCAGGTGCTATTAATTAGCGTCTTCAGACCATTGGGATTAAGAAAAGTGCACGAGATTTAGGGCACTACCACCCACAGCGGAGCACTAATCATTCTTTGTGAAAGTGGGTCTATTACTAGGCCTGTGTGCAGGCTTGTTTGTTCCGTCGAGAATTTCCGTCATACGTTCCACACTCACCTCACCCTTGATCACTGATTTAACACACACCTGATATTTATTCATCTAGCCTTTCAGTAACAGGACCGTGGCGTCACCAATCAAAGAATGCCCCCCCTCCCCCCAAAAGTGCCCTTCTCCTTCTCACGTATTACAATATTATAAAGGCCCCTTGAAGGACGCAAAAGCAGAGCCTTACTAATATGGGAAGGGAGAAAGCTCTGCTGTAGAGGGCAAGAAAGGAATTCGAAGGGCTTGCTATGGCCCGGCCTTTGAAAGCTGATGAAGAAACATCAGGTGTTTCTTCGCCCGGTCTCTGACCAGTGGCTAATATGTAATTTGCATTCTATATTTGAGCAGGTCGTAATATAAACTTCACATACCAACAGGAATAGATCTACGTTATTCAGTATACAATTTTAGCGAACCATTTTGGAGCCCTTACGTACTAACTGTGGGTAAATATCCCCCAAGAAGTGGGCAGAGACGGGTCATGTGTACGTGAATTTATTACTGTAGCATGCTACATGGGAAACAGCCACGTGGAAGTCGATGAATAATTTGACAGCACTAGGCCTATGGAATAAATAGGGCGCTAAAAACTTTAGTTTCAGGAACACAAAAAAAGGAGAATTTGTACTTTCGTGTATTTTTTTTCCACTTATTGGGAGTCATTAGTGATGCAGGAAGTTATACAATACTATATTTTATTGTATCTGTGCGCCAATTCCTCTGCCTCAGGCATTTGTCTATCAACAGCATGACAGTGCAAGGGAGGAAGAAGGGAGCTGGGAAGGGGAGGGAGAGAGAGAGAGAGAGAGAGAGAGAGAGAGAGAGAGAGAGAGAGAGAGAGGAGAGACAGAGACAGAGGATTTAACAAACATTTCTACAGATATTACTAGATCATATAAACCTAAGAGTATCACATCAGCAATCTACCTTTTCTCAGGACTTCAAGCCAACAGGATTATCTTTATATATAAAATAGTTTATTAATTTTTGATTGGACAGGTTTTAATGTAGTATGCATAAGATCAGTTGGAGAAACAAGTTCATGCTTGGAGAAAAGATTATAAATGAGTATTAATTTCAGTTCGGTAACAAAAATATAATGGAAACATCTGTGAAACGTCCTGCTATTTGCAGAGCATTCACAGTGCAATACAAACTGATTATGAAATCAGAACAAAACACAATGGAAGGTGAACTTACCAACAAACTTAAATTCACAGTTATACAAATAAAAAAAAAATGATTTCAGTAATACAAGATCTACATGAAATGCACGTAATGTACTTTTATGCATGGTTTAAATTGTTTGCAGCTATGTGACCAAATCCAATTAAGAAATTCAATTTCATCTGTATGAATTCCTTACCATAAACAATACAATTTTCCAATAAAACAAGCACTATACAGTATTAGGCGTCTTGCATAACAACAGGTTACACTTCAAATGTCGTTAGCAACTTTCTATGTTATGATTTTTGTAATGTGAACCTAAAAGAGCAACTGTGCATTTCTGTAAGGGAATGCCTTCATTCATCAGTATGAAAAGCTACAAAAATAAAGAAATGTCGTATCGCTAAGAACAGAAAGCATAAGAGTAAGCAGGTATAAAGCTTTACAAAGTCACGACACAATACTAAGGATGTTTCGGCAGATATGCCTCTTTCAGCAATCTAATGAGCAATTCTAATGGAAAGACACCAGTTACAGATCGGTGAAGAAGGCATATCTGCCGAAACTTCCTTAATATTTTGTCATGATTTTGTAATGCTTTGTACTTGCTTTTTTTCACTTTCCACTCATCAGTATGGAATGATTGTCTATCAATGCCCTTAGTGGTCTAAGACTAGTGGAATTTCATAATTCTGGAAGGTTATTCTGTGAAACGCTGCCAGAGAAAACAAAACATTATATGAGTGGAACAAGAAACAATTAATGCTGGGGTGATTAACAAACGAATCTGTAGAATGGCATGGATCGTCAAAAAAAATGGAATTTTAAGAACTGTGGAAAGTTACAATGCTGGAATTGATTATAAAACATTACTTATGGAACAAAACACAATTTTGTGATGAATTTTTATGACCAAAGGCTATACAAGTTCACTTATGACTGAGTTTAATATCAGATAAAAACATAACAGAAAGCTGCAATGCTTCTGAAACTAGCTGTGGTATAACTGATACTAGATTATTTTTCTCCAATTATATTGTATCGACTGACAAAGAAAACACAGAACTGAGCAAATATTTTCCTTGAAAGAAGTATCATCTGAAACTTAAATGTTGTAGTGATTCAAAACAAAATAAATGAAATTTTAAAAAAAATAAGTTTCCCCATATAATGGCAATGTAACTCACCACTGTACTGTGTTAAACAAGGAAGAAAATAAACTTAACAAACAGAGATTGAGTTACTCAACTGTGAATATGAATAACATGCAGTGTCAGAATTATTTTCTGTCCCAGAAGAGAAAGAAGATCTTGAAGAACCCAAAGTCCAAACAAAAACCATTGAATGTGTTAAAAAAGAAGCAATTACCAGTACTTTCAAATAAAAAAAAAGGTCAGCTTTGAATGGCTGTTCTTGCCATCTACATTCTATTTTTGTAAATGTAGAAGTGAAATGGCAAAGTCAAAGAATTCATTTGAAAAACAAGGTAAAAACTTAAAACTATTACAGTAACACACAGCTCTCATTTACTGTGGTACTTTCACAGAAAGAAACTATTTATATCTGCATTCAAGACTATTGCACACAAAATTATCAGTTTTTCTGTCATTTTGTGCATCATCTTATACTGACCATATTCTTTTGCAATAACAAGGACAGCAATGATAATTACAAAAATAGAAATACAAGAATACATAAAATCTTAATACTTCAAGTCACATACATGAATACACAGAATATGAGTTGTGAAATTATGGCATTTGACTTAGGTTCTCCTATGGTGAAACAATCTGACAACCAAAATTCGTTAAAAAAACATAATGCACTCCTTACATATTAAGTAATTATGAAGCAAATTTTGTGCCATGTATATTATGACTTGCCTTTGTCATAATAGGATGACTACCAAACATTAATTTTAACAACCTACATCTAGTTATCAGGTAAAAAATGCATACCGGTAGCTAAACAAATACTTCTCCTAACGATACCCTTCTGCGTGGCACTGAAGGTAAAAATTTTTCTTAAATTAGTTCAGTTGAAATACCACTGACGAAAATTTAAGAAAGAAAACCACATCATAAGTGGAATAAAACTGACATATGATGTGTTTTATGCATTGTTTGAAATTTCCCATGTTCTTGCCAATTGGCAAATATGTTTCTCTCTTAAATTCGGCGCCTTCCACACGTAAGGGCGTATCCCTGTTTTTCACGTTTTTAAGGAGAGTGATTTACGTCTGATTCGATCATATTGATAGTTAGCTTAAGCCCTTAGGAATTTTATGCTATACCTTCGTTACTATTTGAGCTAGGAATATGCCGTTTCGTGTGAACACAGTTCTGAGATAGCACTACGTACTGGTGGTGACAACTCAAAACCGTCAAAAATCGGGATACGCCCTTTCGTGTGGAAGGCGATGAATTGTACGACACAAACTTTTAACTATATATACACAGAGTGACACCTCTCTCCCCCACATGCCCAAAAGTTGGTGGTTTCTGGAAGACAAAGCAGCTGAGGTCCTAGTTTCTTGTCTACGGCAACCTGCGAGAAGTTTGCCTCTTCAAGCATCATAATAAGACTGTATACAATATGTTCATGCACACATTATTCACTCATTTTATTTTATTTACACAAAAAGAGCCGTATCCAAAGGCAGGTGGAGTGTAAACAGTAACATCAGAAAAGATTTGCATAGAATGAAATGTAAAATGATCTGGTAGCAGCTGGAAGATTATGGAATAAATGGCAAATTTATGCTTGGGGCTGCTGGATCAGAAAAATAAAGTTACACGTATGTACATGGTCAAGGCACATGGCATTGTTAGGTCGGTAATCATTATTTGTTCATAATATCTGTGGACTCGTTGTGCTTGGAATTGCAGCTTTAAATAAAAAAACAAAAAAACAAATTTGGTCCCGTTCCAGGCACTGGCATTTAATGTTTGCATACTGAACGGCAATTTCGAGAATGCCATAATATTCGTGACATTCGAATGGCATAACGTTTACAACAAAAGCATGTTGCTGTGAGCAGTATTTCATTGTGGGAATTGGTTATAATCTACAGGAGGCTACATGTAATTACGGCACAATGACGCCGTAACATACCCTGATCAATTACAGAATATTGTGGAAAAGGACCAGTATGCAAGAACTGTATGATACCCTATCCCCAACATATTATGTTTAAGGCAGTATCTTCAGGTTGTTAGTATATCCAAACACAGCATCTAAGAGTGCACTGTGACCTGCACTGTAGCCATCTCTTTTAATTACAACTCTTTAGGAACATGGAAAAAATGTCATTCAAAGAAGTTACAATTATCCAGTAACTTTTATATTGTACAGAAATATAGCTTTGTATTATGTGGAAAATGTAATTAAGCAGAAGTTGCGATTTATTGGGATTACAACTGAACAGAGCAGACAGTGATAAAAGAAAGCACTTCTTCATTTTGGGAAAACCTTTTGAGATCATCTCCCTCAACATTAACCTAATCAATTATGGCAGTCATATTAATTAAACAAAAAGAAAACCAACAGATCTTTTAAAAAAAATCTAGATATATCCTTCACAAAATTT
Organism: Ellobium chinense; assembly: GCA_033807755.1. NCBI lineage: Eukaryota > Metazoa > Mollusca > Gastropoda > Ellobiida > Ellobiidae > Ellobium > Ellobium chinense. The sequence goes on from JAWQUT010000270.1 coordinate 364,450, forward strand.
GTGCATAGTAGATTAGTGGATGTAGACAACGTTATAAAAGTAGCTGTGAGATCAGTTCATATCAGCAAGATACATAAACAGCAACCTTTTGACAGAACCCTGTACTGTATGTTCTGCAGTTCTACTGAAACAAAACAGTGTATCCCAGAATCATATTTATGTTTACAAGAGATGTAAAAAACGTGTGCGTTAAGCCTCTTTTTCTTAATTAATTAGTTAATGGTGTACAGGGTCGGCTATCTCAGAAATTATGAATATGCAATGACCTTGATGGAAAGATGAAGAACATTAAGATCTATACTATGACAAAGGTGCTAACTGATGGACTTGACCTAGTTTGGCATAATGTACAATATTTTTCTATAAAACTGCTGTGTACCATATTATTATTTTTTTTTTCTGTAACTACTGTGCCTGTTGAAAGAAAGCAACAAAATGGGTCAAGATGGATAACTATAGGTTCAGCGATGAAAATGCTAGTCCTATGAAAAGTTTCAATGATACATGCAGTAACACGGAGAAAAAGTTGGAGTCAGGGGTGGGCGTTTCTAACGGAAAGATATATCAGTTACACAAATTTCTGAAAAGCTTTGACTTTACAGCAGTTAGTTTTGGTTGTTTCTAATAGAGCTTAAAATTTTTTTTCTTTGAAAACAGACTGAATCTGGTAGCTGTAAAGACAACTTTCCACAAATCAGCACAACTAATGTGGCATTTTCTTGGAATTTTCCATGTAAGAGCTGGGGTTGATTTATTGTTAAACAGCAACACACACAGAAGCTTTTCAAAATAAAATTTTGTAAAAATGTGGGATCTAATACTACAAGTATGAAAGTTCTAAATGTAGTCTTTTAAAGCTTTAATGTAAATCCCACATTAATGAAGAACAAGGTTTCCGCACTGTCAGGAGCGTCAGGCACTAACATGACATACTGAAGATATAGCGTGGTAAGGCTTATTACTATTAATCAGGGGTAATGTGCCACTAGAATTTTATCAAATTAATGTGAAAGATTAGATCAGTTTTGAGGAGAAAGGCCATAAAATCGAACACAAGAAAATTTCCTGCCCCTACCAGGATCGAACCTGGGATCTCTCAGCTTGCAAGACTGAACATTCTATCACTTCATCACAGGGACACTAACATTATTGCAAATCAAATCTTAAAAATCTACTAACTGAGTACTGTTCCCTAACTTCCACCTGTAAACCTAGTGCTCACCCGAGACTCTTATCATACTTCCAAACTACTCACCCCAATATGACTTTGTTTGCCTTTGGAAAGGAAAAACATGGAAATAGATCCAGCCCTGGGGCACATTGCCAGATTGAAATCAGAGAAGCCACTTGAGGAAATAGCTTTGGTTTTACTGTACCACCTGTTGCCCCACAAGAGTGGGGTTAACAAATAACAAAATACTACAGTATATAATCAAGCTGCCAAAAGACAACACTACGGAAAAAAAAGTTAAATCCACTTATTTTTAAAGCCGGTTATCTTCAAATACTCAAATTGGTTGCAATGAAATCTGGCACACATTAGCAAATGTATATTTATATATGTGCTGCAAATTTCAAACATGTAGGTGTTGTGGTTAATTCACAGCTAAAATATTAGCATTAAATGTCTAAAAGTGGCATGCCTGGTGTGTTTCCGACAAACTGGCCCTGTCACATCACATTTGACAAATATTTGTATGTTTTGAATGTGGCAAAGCATTACACCTGAGAAAGTGAAACTTGCAGTATTTTTTCTTTCGTAGATTACATCTGCCTGTTTATGTGCTCAAAATTTCAGTCCAGTTCCTCCAAAACTCTGGAAGTTTGAATTAAGTATATACACACATTTTTGTTTTTGTTTTGGCTGTCATGAGTATCACAAACTATTCTCATTCAAATTGTGGGCCATATGCCTATTCAAATACACACACACATACACAAACCTCAGCTGACATCTAAGGCAAGATGGACAATAATCCTTGAGGTACATTAGCTGCTCAGGAAATCATCACAGGTTACTCTTGGAAATGCCAAAGGTAAGTGAACTATTAGAGTGTAGATTTGGTACAAGCAGCCTGGAGAGCTGGAAACTTCTGTGCTAAGAGACCAAAGGAACTGTGAACGTTAAATGGATAGAACTGGACATATTGGACTTTTAGACCAGCCAGAATAAGTGATATGACTGTGATGAAGAAGAAGCTAACAGTGCGTACTAGTCCTTTCGTGTTTTCTCCAGAACATATGAGTTGTCAATAATTTGAAGGGGCATTTGTAAATTTTTAGAAGGATTTTAGGTTTTTCTCAAAGTTTGCAATTTGGCATGCAGGAAAAGAGGGAAGATCAGCGCATATTCAATGTATTTTTGTAGGGGATTTTGAAACACATGCGCTAAATTGCATGACTGCTCATGTGTTCTGGAGAAAACACTGCTCCTGGCCAGCTGAAAGTCCTCTGCACATTTCATTCGTGTTGACGAATAACATAGTATTTCACATGAACAAAACAGGACCATGGTTAGTTTTCGGCATAAAGAAACCTAATTCTTCACACTTGAAGTCTGATCTGACACATAATTTCCAACAGCATTACTTGCGCAAAATTTTGAACAGAATGGTACAAAAATTTGGACTTCACCAAACTTGTGAAATACAATATTATATGTCAACACGATTGGTATTACTGTCTTATGATCTAGACTTTACTTAGTTTATACCAAGACATGGTGGAAGACCATCACAATTAGTACCGAAATATGAGTGTCCTAATGAAAACTTTGACTCTATATAATAGGCAATAATAAGAGAGGCACCATCTCTCCTAACTTGACCTTCTGACGAAGACATGGTATGAATCTCATTGCCTCAGATTCTGCAGTGTCTTTTCTTGTTCTTGTTCAGTTCATGAACAAATCAAAATGGCAACATATCAAAAATCCCCTTCCAAAAGTGCCTCAATCTCATATGTTCTGTACATCAATGGCATCCTCCTTTCCTAAGGGAAAACTGATGAAAATTAAAGTTCCTGCAAGAAATAGAACATTTATGCCAGGTTTCCACAGGAACAGTTGTATGCAGGCAAAATGGTCTTTCCTGAGCATCGATCTGTGACCTCAAGGAGTACAGAATCACAAACAATTTCACATAAAATGAATAATATTGTCTTTGTGCATCTAAATACTGACACCGAAGTTCACATCTAACCTCAAATAGTTTTTCAACAAACCATGAAACCCTGTATCTCTCAAGGTTATTGTATGCTAATGTCACTCGGCCCATTTAACTCTGCCTCTTCATCCATTTCTAAAGTAGAAATAACTGCCTTTCCATTGGCTTTGGCTTCTTTGTGTCTCTTATCAATGGGTTTAACAATGTGAGGGTTCTCTCTGTACAATGCCCACAGATTGTTTACAAGATCGCTAAGCACCAATTCTGACGAATTTTTGGACACAACTCGCAGCACAAACACCCCGTCGTCCCGCAAGTACTCATCCGCAAATTTTTTGGCCAGTTTGGCATCTGTCTTGTTGCGGATGTTGTCTCCGATTTTTAAGTACTTTTTCACATATTTGTAGCGGTTGTAGCCAATGAGAACATAGTACAACCACGATATGTAGTTTCCACAGGCGATGGCAGCCACAAGCACATACCAAAACCACAGGAATATGAAAATCTTTTCATTGAACAAGTTGATTGGTAGTACGCACTGCACTGTGTAACGCTGAAGATTTTGAAGTTGGCGGATCTCAAAATCACACAGTGTAACACGAGGAAATCTCGGAGAGTCTTTGATCTCTCCCTCCTTTATCAAAGTGTCAAGGACTTCAAAGCCGTACAAGTTGAACTCCATAGCCAGAAAAGCATTGAGAATGAAGAACTGGCCGATGACGTTGACCACGTATAGCAACTTTACAGACAAGTAAAACCCTGTGAGGAATCTGCCTTCCCGTTTGGCGAACCAGAAGCAGAAGACATTAGAAAATCGCTGCCGCAACCGAACCACAAAGTTGTAGTGGTACTGGCGATGTGCTTTCAGCCATCTGTCCAGGTACTTAGCCACTTGAAAAATTGTTTTCTCTCGGTCCTCTGGTTTGCCAAGTTGGGTGTTCTCTGCTAGCTGTACAAGTCGATCCATATTAAGACCAGCTGATCCATTTAGCATCCGCCATAACAAATTTGGGAGCTGAAATTTAAACAACAGAGATGCACATGAAAATTTTTATAACAGAGATGCATATCAAGATTCTCATAACAGAGATGCATATCAAGAGAGTTATCTACTTCAGCTAGCCCTGGGCCTCCTTCCCTTTTGAAAAACAACAAAAAAAAAAGAGCTGACATACAGGTTGATAAGTTTAACTTGATTTAGTAAAAGGGCAGAGCTGCACTTCAGTCTTTCAACATCTGCCTACATAGGCAACAGTGAGCATAGTGGATAGCAGCACTAACAGTGGACCTCTGATGATATACCCATCTTTGATACCAAGCTGAGGATGTGTTATCAGAGTTTTGTGTAATCCAAGGTGCATTTTATAAGAAACAAGGCAATTCAGATTGTTGGTTGAGAGCATGTTCAGCAGGAGATTGTGTTGAGCAGTGGCTGACAATATTAACTGAGTTCCACTGTAATATACATAATTACTGCACAAGTATATACAACTGGGTGGGCATAAAGTTGCATATGGTATAAGAGATGGCAGCACTTCAGACAAGAGTACCATGTAACTGATTGTGTGTGTGTGTGTGTGTGTGTGTGTGTGTGTGTGTGTGCGTGCGTGTGGGTGGGTGTGTGTGTGTGTGGGTGGGGATGTTTTATTACATATTGTGTGTGTTCATGGTTGCTTGTGGGTGTGTGTGTGGAAGTATGTGCATGTGTATGTGGGATTGCGAGGGAGTGTGTGTGTTTCCACAGATATGTATGTTTTGTAAGCACACTGTAACAAGACAAATTTCCCTTTGTGGATAAATAGTTATCCATATCCCTATCAATCAATCAATCAATCAATCAATCAATCAATCAATCAATCAATCAATCAATCAAATCAATCAATCAATCAATCAATCAATCAATCAATCCATCCTTTTCCTTGAGCCCTTCATGTAATTCAAACTGTTTTTGTTTGTTGTGTTCACTAGAAGAGAAGTGATTCGAGAAAAGGAGCAAGGAGGGAGGAGAAGAAGTGGCGGCAAAGGACAGAGAAAGAAGAAGTGTTGGGAGAGAGAGAGAGAGAGAAAGAAAAGAGGGGAAGTGGTGGGAAAGGAAAGCAAAAGGAGAACTGTTGGAAGAGAGAGAGAGAGAGCGAGAGAGAGAGAGAGAGAGAGAGAGAGAGAGAGAGAGAGAGAGGGAGAGAGAGTGGGAGAGAGAGAGAGAGAAATAGAAAGAGAGAGAGAGAGAGAAAGGAAACATGAGATGTGGTGGAAAGAAGGAGAGAGGGAGATGTGATTGAAGAGGCAGAGAAAGGAAGGAGGAGAAGGAGGAGAAGAAGGAGAGAAAGGTAGCGCAGCAGCGAGTGACAGCTAGGCACCAAACACCAATAATAATTATATTGATACTGATAACTCTCCTTAAGTGCAACTCATCAGGAACATGAAAGAATTTGCAGGTAAACGAGCTGCGATTATCCAGTGACTTTTACATAGAATTACACCCATCTATAGCAGTTTGTTCTGGGAAACAGTTTGCAATTAAGTGACGTCAAGTGTAGGTTCATTATGTATGACATTGCATGTTAGTTTTATAGTCTACCAGGGTTAACTATTGATGTATTGTTGTTAATATAATAATATTGTCTGTGTGCACCTGTTCAAGACAAACTTCCGGAAGGATTGATAAAGTTTATCTTATCTTATCTTATCACCATCATCATCAAATCACATGAAACAACAACAACAACAATAATATCAATAACAACAATGTCTTCACCTTAAACATGAGGGCCTGGAAGAGGAAGATGATGGGCACCCATTGATAGTAACTGATCTCCTTATTCTGTCTCTGTTTTATGTCTCTGGGTATACTGTCATCCAGTGGGATATAGTAGGTGTTGCTAATCCAGCAAATGTTCTTGGTGTAGCTAACATAGGCACCTATGAAACAGTATTGGACATGAAATCAGTGAGTCAGTGAGCTAGACATAATCACAAGTAGTCTAGGCCTAGATCTAATAATAATTCCACTCATGAAACTGACAAGACATAATCACATGTAGTCTAGGCCTAGATCTAATTCCACTCATGAAACAGGGACAAGATCCAAACCTGGGTTACTGAATACATTTTCTCTGAGCTGAAAATAACTGTTGGGAATAGCATGTAAAGAAACTGTGTTCTCATTTGTCATTGTTTGGTGACAATGTCTCGCACTGAAAGTCAAGGCTAATATACTTGCTTATCATACACTCTAAATTTAACCCTTTATTCACCAGATTGCCAGCCCTCAAGTTCTGTCACATCACGTCCTTTAACCCGTCTACATGCCCCAAAAACATTTTTTTCCGCGATGTTTATGTTGATTTTGAAAGATTTCTGCTCTGTAAAATTGTATTTAGAATTTATAAAGCAAAGGGTGCCTAAGCTGGTGATTACAGGGTTAAAATGTTTCGTGCGTGCGTGCGTACGTAGGTGTGTGTGTGTATGTGTGTGCGTGCATTTGTGTGTATATGTGCGTATGAATATGTGTGTGTATATTTATATGTGTGAGCATGCGAGTGTGTGCTTATGCATCATATGTCATTTTCAACACTATTACTTATGTGGATTGCACCTGCCTGACCTAAATTTCCGGTGAAGGATGATTAACGTGTATCTTGTCTTATCTTATTCTGCAATATTTATATTATGACTTATTAAACTCAACATCTACTTTGTGCAAAGTGTTTCAGTATATATTTCTAATAAAAAGTGTCCATACTGTGCGTATACTGTTTGAATGTATATTATTGATCGTGTCTTGATCAGCATGTTTCAAAGGCCAAAGCCTTACACTCTGCTCGCTTTACTTGGGTGTCAGCTGTTACTTTTACCACAGGCTCTCCTTTATTGATAATCAATACTTGAAATCTGAGGATTTGGTCCCTATTAACACACAAGTCATCATATATCAATTCTTAGATGACACAGCTAAATGTGCAAAAGCCAGTATCAAACACCCTTTATGAGGGATATTCAGTATTCTGTAACTTACAGATCCTTTTACCAATAAATTCAAGTTGGTGGTTGGTCCTAATCTGCTTAACTGAAGCTGTGCATAAATAAAAAAAAAACAAAACTTAAGACACCAAGAGTATTATTTCTTTTTAAAATACATAATGAAATGAGTAAACACAATGCCCACGCTACTTTCATGGCACAAACCTCATCATTCATCAATTTCATTTATTATGTGCACCCTAGGTTGGAGGTAGTTGACAATGAATGATACGCTCTTAACCCTATTTTCTCAAGCCCTGGTGCACTTTTTTTAAAACCGACAGTATTTTATGTAAGTGATGGTTTTTAGAAATACATTAGTCTACACTGCTTAATGGCAGCTCTTGAAGAGTATGAAAAATATTGCAGGTATCCAATGACTTTCATAGGCAAATCGCGTTTTGATATCCAAGAAATGTCATGATTAGATCAGAAAGAAGTTGTGATTAATTAAAGAATTTCAGTTCAGCAAAGTCATCCATAGAACGCCTGTGATGGTGTAATGGCGTATAAAATATAGTCCTATCAGCTTGTGACTTATTTGTTTACATAAGACATTGTATATTAATATGAATTATAAATATTTCATTCTGGGATGCCACTCACTTCTCACAATATTCTCTGAAGTTCTTACTGGTTAACACAGATTACAGCAGTTGCATCATCCATTATGCAAAACAAATCATATACTTCGAATATAGAATACATAGATAATCACGAAACATAACATCTAAGGCAAGCAGTTATTACATTTAAAAAGACAGAAAAAAAACCAACCCAAACTTTTAGACTGAATTTTTTTTTCTATTCGCGTAGATTCTCAGACTGATGTCAAGTAGTCTTTTCTGTTACAACTTACAACAAATCTGTCTCCAGGTTGTTCTTACATATCATGAAATGCAAACACAACGGATTAAACTAAACAGACCGCCCTGGAGGCTACACAGGTGATATACAGTGTACACAGAGTTCCAAACACATAACAAGGGTCACTACAAGAACTAAATAAAACGTTCTGGCTCTCTTTCTCTGCTTATGCCATCCTTCCGTCTGTCTTCCCTTCCCTTTCCTTCTCCCCCCCCCCCCCCNCCCCCTTCTCTCTTTCTTTTTCTTTCTCTCTCGGTCTGCCGCATATTCACATTATTATTGTCTTCTTCCAATCATCCATTCTGAAACATCAGATTCTCTGATTTCAGACAATTAATCTTTGAAGACTAAGGTAAGTGCAAGATGCAACACAGTCTTCAGTATAGTAAAATGGAACAGTGGAAAGTTGCACAGTAAGTTTAAATATACCTAAAATGCAATTTTTACTATGCCTTCACTGTGGCAGAGAGGATGTGAAGGTTACAAGTTCAAATTCCTCCCGAGGCAGAAAAATAAATCAACAGAAGGATACTTGGGAGTCACGACCCAAGTGTGACCGCCCAGCCCCTTTAGAGTGTCAGGGAGTCAAAGGGCCAAAACACTTCTTAGACAGGGGTATCTTTCTGTGAGGATCTTCTATTGCCTCACTCTCCAAGTAAGAGAGTTTCCTATGTACTCACTTGTGAACTGTGCTGGACACCAGCACTGAATGGGATCCCCGACATACTGGGCTGAACTGACCAGGACTGTAAAGAGAGCCAGAAGGACCACCGTCCACAGGTGACTGACTCTGTCTGCCCAGTCGTCATCCTTGCTGCCTTGGATCTTAGACCAGCTGGCAAACCCGAACAGTGACATCCCCCTGTTGAGTAGACACCAGTCAATTCTGATGAGTCGAATTTCAAATTAAAAGAGAAATACAAAGAAAATACGAGGTACGATCCAAATATCTGTGACATGTGATTATAAAACTTCGCTGATATACAGTACTCTAAATGTTAAATTTCTCCATCACGTTTATAAAAGTCATCACAATGATTCCAACGCCGTTGACAAGCCTATAATCATCCCTGGAAGTATGTGTGTGTCAGTATGTCAAGCATTATCTGCGATTCAGCCAATAACTCTTTTGTAATCTCATATCCCCTATCCCTACAGCTTAATTTTCATCGTTCCCCATAATCAAAGACGGAGGATTGTTACACCTGATGAGCTTTTATTTACAGGCACAATCCGGGGACTTTGGATCGCACCTCGTATTATTCCACCACCATCTCACGATCTCAAATCTCACTGACATGTTCTCAAAACAATCCGCACAGACTTCTCTACGTATACTCTGGTCCTGCATTTTTTTTCCTACATCAAATTTTACTCATAAGCTCGAACATCTCACAAAAAAAAAAATGAATTACAATGTTTGGTAATTCGGGTTGGTAAGATTCTCAACAGCCCAGCAACGCGCTGCACTAGAACAGTGGAATGGCTCAAAGTCATAGTCGTACTGTCTGAACAACGTAACATACATGAAGTATTCAATTGTTTCACACAAAATAAAATGAAATTGCGTCCACCAGTGTCGTACTTTACAATTTTATTTAAATTACAAAAAGAAGCACACAATAAGGAAATGTCAAATTTTCGGAATTGAAAATTCCTTCACCAGGAATAATAATAACAGTAATGATAAGGAAGAAGAAGACATATGAAGAGACCTAAGACTTTATAANAGGGGAGTTCAGATAGAACAAGAACAGAGGCGCTCCCCAGGTTTTGAAGAGGTAGGAAACAGACTGAGGTAAGGGAATGGTTAAAAAAAAATACATGAAGTATTCAAGACCATGTCCACTCATCAGACTCCATGTTTATATTGTTGTTCCCGCAGCAGGCCAGATCACATTGGTAAACTTCTTCAACGTCTTGTGGCCAGACGCATAATCCTAACTTAGTTAACGCATTGCAGAGACCAAGAAAAAAACCCCTAACTTAGTTAACGCACTGCAGAGACCAAGAAAAAAAATCCTAACTTAGTTAACGCATTGCAGAGACCAAGAATAAAAAAATCCTAACTTAGTTAACGCATTGCAGAGACCAAGAAAAAAAAATCCTAACTTAGTTAACGCATTGCAGAGACCAAGAAAAAAAAACCCTAACTTAGTTAACGCATTGCAGAGACCAAGAAAAAAAAAACCCTAACTTAGTTAACGCATTGCAGAGACCAAGAAAAAAAAAAAACCCTAACTTAGTTAACGCATTGCAGAGACCGAGAGAAACTCTCAAAATATTTATAGTGTTCACTGTGGTTAACGCAATGCCTTATCTAATGTGTGGATTATGCATGCAGCCACTGGAGAGCTAACAGGACCAAGCCTATTTTACAGGCACTGATCAGTACTGGAAACAAGTTGACAATAGCCCATGGTATTGTAATCCCGAGTGAGTGCTTTAGTATCTATATAAAATTTTACGGTCAAATTTTTATAACACTCTAAGCCTAAGTGAATGTCTTAATCTATATTAATAAAACGCTTCAGCCAAATTTGTGTCACAGATTTCTTGAGAACTACGTAACGTAAAAACATGCGGTTTTCACCTAAATTCGTAGAAAAATACACAAAAGATAACTATACACATCAGTCCTCTTTATTTCTTTTACCCTTTTTAAAAAGAAAGAATGTGTATAGCAACGAAATACAATCTCCGATAGATCTTAATCCGCCCGATTCGCCAGTCGTCCAACTTTTTCACAGGGTCTAATGCATTCGTCTATGATGCGTTCTGGTGCGCTAGGTATTCCCCGTTGGTGCGTTCCCTGCCTGCCCATTTGTAAAATGGGGTGTTAGTCTTGTTGTTATATATACGAGCACATTTTGCTCACGAGTTGTTACAACACTTTAGACTTGAGTGAGTTCCTTAGTTTCTATATAAAATTTTACTCACGAGTTCTTTCAAGTTTCTAGACCCGAGTGAGTTAAAACAGTTTCTGTTTCATATTCACACATATACTTTTGCTCAAGGTCATTTGTTACAAGTCTCTAAGACCTGAGTGAGTACCTTAATTTCTATGATATAAATTTTACTCACGGTATCGAACTCATCACAAACTCCAAATCATGCCAGTTCGAGTTAATGTAATCCTAGTGTTGTTCCTATCTGACACAGCTCCAGTCACTTATGAGATAGACTACAGTGTGACATGAATCAAACCTTTCAATCCTTGTTCAAAAACACAACTCACTGTATGTGACACGGTTAATGTATTCAATAGCCTATTTGACTCTCTGCCTGCTGACTAATTCAAGAATCTGAGTGCTGATATTGAAACCCAAACCTACAGTATAACCTAGTAGATAAGTGGCGTCAATCATAAGCGCAATAGATCCATTTGCAAAACAAATGTACTATTTTATATTATATTTATACAGCGCTCATTTCTATGACAGGCTTTAAGCACTTACTACATTTATAGATCTACACATTAATTCATTCTCTCAGCAACCACCCTTCCATTCAATTCCTCTCTCTCTCTCTCTCTCTCTCTCTCTCTCTCTCTCTCACTCACTCACACACAAACACACACCACTCTCTCCCTCTCTCTCTTAGGTAAGCGCACACTCCCGTCAATCCACACATTCATTAACGTCCTCTGGCGGATTAATGAGTAATCATGAGACAACTTATTATAATTCATCGACGAAGGTCTAACGTCCGAAAACTTATAATATACAGTATATGTATTATTAATAAGTTAAGTCCCTATGGTTCTCTCTATGTATGTATGTATGTATGTATGTATGTATGTATGTATGTATGTATGTATGTATGTATGTGTGTGTGTGTGTGTGTGCGTGTGTGTGTGTGCGTGTGCGTGTGTGTGTGTGTGTGTGTGTGTGTGTGTGTGTGTGTGTGTATGTTTGTATGTCCCATAATGGATTAATGCTTCTAAAGCAACGACTTAACCAATACCTATCGTATTCAGGCAATTGAAAATTTACGCATTAACAACAGGATCTTTTACCATCGTAAGAATTACAATAACACAGCAGGCTGAACACTACTAAGGGTGAATTCAGCAGCGATATATTAAAGTCATTCTTACGATGAGGTAAGAGATCCCATCCTTAATGCGCAAGTTCTCAAATATTTCTTCACGAACTTTACATGATCATAGCTCCAACAGGCCAGGACAGGCCAGGTCACGCAAATACTTTTCAACTCCACAGGAGGCCAGGTCCTCTCCCATTTTAAACAGGCGCTGATCACAGATGTCGGACAATAGATTTCACTGCCAATAGCGAAGTACTCATTGGTCACAGACCTTCTGATCCTGAGTTCAACGCCATAACAATTCTGTTCTGCTGCTCCAAGCGAATAATATATTCACCACAGTACTTCTCTCTCTCTCTCAACACTTCTCTCTCTCTCTCTCTCTCTCTTTCTCTCTCTCTCGCTTTCTTTCTCTCTCTCTCTCTCGCTCAACCTCTTTGTACCAAAATACGAGCAACAGTAATGAAATGGATGCCTTTCCATTTACACAATGTACAGTATTAGCGAAACTGAAAGCTTTGATGTGTAGCCAAATATCATAGACTTAACTAAAATCTTGGCTCTAAGGTGATAGTAACGACCATGTTCAACATACAATCTGTACTCATGTTGCTGTGCCAGACTCCTAAGTTAGAACGAAACTCAACCCAGATGGAAAATGCAACATCTACAGAAAAATAATGGGAACTTCACACACACTTCGGGGATTACGGGAGAAGAAGATAAACGTGGCTATGAGGCGAGCGAGAGTTTATGAAGGGTTTCATGGCAAAACGCATTATACACCATTCGGGGGTTGTGGCAAAACAGACCATATATAAAGCATATTTTTATGTGAAAGGCGACATTTAAGTCTTAAATAATGTAGATCAAATGTCCTTCTAAGGAATGGAAATATACATGTATACTAAATACTCCTATTGCTACATGAAGTATGTAGAATAAACTAAAAAATCATATTGGTGGATAACGCGTTTTGTCATGAAACCCTTCAAATTGAGGCTGTGCCAAAGTGTGTGTTCTCTCATAACAAACACTACATAAATTTCGTGTTTTTGCTTATACGACATACGTGTAACTCAACAGGTTTTAGTGACAGATAAACTGTCAAGTCCTTGTCTTGATTGACAGTAATTTTTTTCACGCTATTCTTCAGCTGAACACATTTTGTTGTTAATAACATTTTTGTTCTTGTAGTGAATATGCTGTTGCGTTAAGTGTATCGAACGCTCTGGTATGCATAATGATACCACAAACAAGTGTTAAGTGTGTAAATGTAACCGGATGGAAAGGCATATACAGTATAGTATTCTTACTCTCATGTTTAAGGGGGAGGAAGGTGAGCTTAGTTTGATATTTTTTCAGATGTTACATATTATGTTAGGGAAGTGTGTCACCAGGGATTTGACCAATTACTACTGTGAATGATCAATTTTGAGAAGAAGGGCCGAAAAAAACCTATGCTAGAAAATTTCTGTTCCTGCCGGGGATCGAATGAGGGTCTCTCAGCTTGCAAGTCTGAACGTGCTACCACTACACCACAGGGACACTAACTTCACAGCAATTTAATTCTTAAATACCTACTGCCTGAATCGGTCCCTAACTTCCACGTCCGAACCTAGTGTTCACCCATAACCCAAACACACTTCCCGACTGCTCACATACGACATACACCAAACAGCTTTGTGTATGAACAAACTTCTGGGACTGCATATTATGTCTGTTACATCAAAATCATGAAACGATGTGTTACACATGTCATGATTGAACAAAATCAATGACCTTTTAGCACAGCATCATATCAAGACCGACCAAGGCGACAGAACATCAGTATGGAAGTATGAAAAAACAAGGTGGGGACGAGGGAAAAGACAAAGAGGAAGTGGTATCAAAGAAGGGTAAGACAGACAAAGGAAGAGGAGGGAAGGAAAAAAAGAAAAGGAAGAAGGAAAGGATGAAAGTGGAAGAAGGAGAGCACGAGGGAATGAAAGAAATTATTCAGAAAGACAAGAGAAGAAGGAAGCAAGGATGAAAAGGAGAAAAGAATGGTAAAGGAAAGACAGCAAGAGGAATGAACAGTTGGAGGAAAGAAGGTAAGGAAAAGAAGACAGATAGTGTTAAGTGTGTTTATTTCAGAAAGATTGCTGTAATTCCTAGCCATAAGTTCCAGCTCTGCCTCTGTTGAATGATAATGTGAGCTTGAGTTAGTACAAATGATTGTGTATCTGAATTTTTTTGGAGAGAATGTATGAAATATAGAAAGTGAGATCTTCAACTTTGTCAAGCGCCTAGAGCTCATTTATGGGGAGTGGGCGCTATATTAATATTCTTTATTATTATTATTATTATTATTATTATATTATAGACGGACACACGGCCCACGGCGAGAAGACCGTAACCGTCACCTAGACTAAAGATGCGCTGAATGAAATTCCGAATGAGATTCATACCCCTAAGTGGCACTCTTGCCTACTAATAATACAACAAACCCTAACCCTAATGCCCATCGAACAAAATCCTCAGTCGAGGCGAGTCCCTAATCGGAATGTCCGTCGAAATAAGAAAGTTAGGAGTAAGTCTCAACCAGAATTCCTTCTGATAACATAAATGCAGTTGCTTTCTTCAAGTCATATTATTATGTGCTGGGGAAGACAATCCCACTCTGTCATAAATTTGAGGGCCGCTTTGCAAAATTTCTAAACGGATTTTTGTTTTTTCTCAAGTCATCCAAACTTTGGAGTGCGGGAAACAAGAGGAGATCGACTCGCATCCAATGTATTTTAAATGGGCATTTTGAAATTTCAGGGGCGAATCTTGTGATCTGGAGAAAAAGACTGTAGAGTCGGAACTATAATGGATTTAATAAGCACGGATAAAAGTGAAACAAACAGTCAAATAGTGAAAATTAAAGATGTGTTGCGCATAACTCCACACACGTCCAAATGAAGAGTTTCCGTAACTGAAATTCGACACATTTTCGGGAATCTACCACATGATAGTTGCAGAAATTAAAAAAAAAATCGGGTCGTCACAGCATGAATAATTCACGCAGCGTCAAGATAATCATAAAAAAAAAAATAATTAAAAGTGCACTATAGCGCGCACCAAACTGCACATGTTCGTAGTGTGCAGCTGATTCATGCAAAAATATAAACAAGTGAAATAAGGATTCCACTGTAATAAATTTGTCGATAAGCCCCCGCCAATCATGACAATCAAATGTTTGCAAAAACTTGCCGCAGATGTGGTGATGCATAAGGTCCATTCGAAGAGTCTGTATAGATCTAGTAATGTGCTAACCTCTGATATCTTACTTAGAGTCCATTAAATCTATTTGCACAGGAAAGTAACATTCCACACACACAACTGGTCTGGAAAACACGTTGATCTTGTGAAATGATAAGATCGAGCAGTGATAGTTTCGGATAGAATTCGTGTACTATCATACTGTGAAACGCATTATGGAAATTTTAATCACTACCTATGTTAACGGCAATTCGATATCAGTAAACATTTTGAGATGGAAATTCTGGGAGGATTTCCATATGTGGTAACTGGTGACAAGGAGTTACGCTCGCTTCGACTGATGCTCATGTCTCGATGGGCATTAGTGAGGGTTAAGGGTAGGGTTAGGGTTGGGGGGGGGGGGNGGGGGGGGGGGTAGGGTCAGTGTTAGGATTGTATTAGTATGTTATTCGGAATTAAGGTATTGACCGTAGTTGTAGGAGTTACCACATAATGGAAATCCTTCCATACTGTGAAACGCATTATGGAAATCACTGCCTATGTTAACGGCAATTCGATATCAGTAAACATTTTGAGATGGAAATTCTTCAGGTTTTATTCATAACATACCGTTATTTGATACTCTCAGAGATGAACCTAGATTGTGGACGATTGCAACCACTGAAATACTGTAAACTAATAAAACTTTTGGAAGGATTTCCATATATTTATGTGCCATCCTACATTATGCAGCGAAAAAAATGTGTTTGTAAAATTTGAAAACCACATTTTTTTTTTGTTTGTGTGTATATCCCCACAATTACGAGAGGAATTCCAGATGTGTGACAGAAAGATTTCCGCATGCAACACACCAAACCAATAACATACCCTAACCCTAACTCTAACCCAAACCCTAATCTTAACCCTGGGTTAGAGTTAGGGTTAGGGTATGTTGTTGGTTGGGTGTATTGAATGCGCCCGCGGAAATCTTTCTGGCACACATATCGTCCGTGTTGACGTATAAGGTCGTATTCAACAAATTAGGTCATATGGAGATATGGGTATCATTTTGCTCAGAATTTCAAGTTGCATCTGATGGTGCTATCAGAATTCACATACGACGTAAAAATATCATAGTCGTATAAAATAAGGTCTTTTGTGCGAACAAAAAGGTCGTAATCAGTATACGACAGTTTTGGACTCAACAAATTGATGATTTCATGACAAATATTGAGAACAAGAATGTCGTATTACTTATACTTATTAGCATTTCAACGGCCAAAGAGTGACCTTTGTGCATTCTGTGAAAAGTACAAAATCTGTACCGATCACAAAAAAATGGCACTCCAGGAAATAATGGAAAGACATAATATGAGAAATAAAGAAGAAGTGAGATCTCTGAAATCCGAACATAAGGAAATGGCGAAACGCAACAAAACGTTTGCAGCAATCTGTTTTGATCTACAGAAAGTAATGGAATGTCCAGTTGGACCGAACAGTTTATTCTTTTACAAAAGTAAACTCCATGTATTCAGTTTAACATCCTACAATTTGGGAAATTCCGCAGTAAATTGCTTCATGTGGGACAAAACTATTGCAAAACGTGGCGCTGCAGAAATAAGTAGCTACGTATTCAAATTATTGAAAAGCTTGAGTGAAGGAGGTTCAGAGATGATTGCTCTCTATGCTGACAATTGTCCATCACAAAACAAAAACAAAATCATCCTATCTATGCTTGTACATGTACTGCATGTAACTTAGATTCAGAAAATAACATTAGTTTATCTTGAGAAAGGTCATACGGATAATGAAAATGACTGCGTTCACAGCACAATTTTAACAGCTTGTAAGCATGTGGAGATTTACACCCCTCTACAGTATGTCGCCATTGCTCGAACAGCTGCAAAGACTCAGAATCCTTTTTTGGTGACAGAGATGACCAAAGACGACTTCTTATCCTTTACTTCCTCTGAATTTGCCTTGAAAAACACTCGAATAGACACCCAACGAGAACGTATTCGATGGAAAGAACTGAGACAAATTGCCTCGGAGAAGACTGACCCTTTTAAGATGCATTTTTGTTATAACCATTGGGATGCATGGTGTACCCTGGATTTGCTGAAGGGTAAACGGGGTAACAAACCCAAGATGACCAGTAATCCTGAAAAGTTGTACAAGAGTGCTCTCCCAATTTCAAGGAAGAAGTATGATGGATTAATCTCTTTGTGCAAATCTCTCGCCATACCTCCAGCATACTATCAGTTTTACTCAAGTCTTCCCAATAGCGCCCTCGTGGATGATGAAGACGTGTAGCTGTCGTCCACAGTTGTTAATAAACTGGAACGGTATGTTGCAAGAGCTGCATTTGCATCAGAGAACTATACTACCAAGGATATGGCAGTCATATATTGCAATATTTGACATTAACATGGTTCTAAATTCACTGAAACGATATAGCAAAGTTGCATTGTCGTAAGTCTACATGTTATCATGATAACTCTCATATCATTTTCAAAGCCCTCCTCTTCTTCATCACTTTCCTGATCATTATTATCACTAATAATAATTATGTCATCAGGATCTTGGTCATTAATAATACATACCTCATATGTGTAGTTCTGCGAAACAGATAAAGAAAGAAACCATTTTTTTTAGTTCTTGATGAATGAAGTTTATCAAATATTTCAAGCGTTTGGCATCAATATATTAAGGCTTTTTTTCAACACTGCAACACCCTGATCATCGTCATCTTCATAGCTGTTTTTCTTGTCGCTTGAGTCTTCCTTGTTTCCTAATCTTTCGGTGTCTTGCTTCTCTTCCTAATTCACCTCCTTCTTGCTTTCTCTTCGTTCTCTCTAAATCATTTTTGAAGGTCTTTTTTCAAAGTTTCATTCGGTCAGTGCATGAAAGTAGTCATGCTGTACATCTAATAAGATTGATTTTCTAATTATCGATTCACAAATTTAAGTTCTCATAACAAAAACCGGTTAAACCTATGTTTAATGATTACATTTCCTATGATTGGATTGATCATGTTTAAACTCAGGCAGTTGATAAAGTATCTGAGTCTGATTAATAACCTTTGTTAAAGAATCAACAGGGTCTTGAAATTCGTACTTTACTAGATTAATTTATGTCATGTTTCTGAAGAGGTGGTAGAATTTGAAGAGAAGGCAGTGGTGCTGCTAAGAGGAGAAGGTTCAAAGATTAATTTCGTACGGTGAAGACACACATTTTTTATTACTGAGTGGCAATGATATCAATGACAACTTTAAAGATAATTTGGGTGACAGCAGCGAAAAAAAAAGAAAAGAGAAGGAGAGACATACAGGGAAAGAGAGAGAGACACACATAGACAAAGAAAGAAAGAGAGAAAGAAAGAACGAAAGAAAGAAAGAAAGAAAGAAAGAAAGAAAGAAAGAAAGAAAGAAGGAAAGAAAGAAAGAGGAATGATTTTAAATAGCAATTCTAACCTAATACGACCCAGGAAGACGGTATACATACAGAAACCCAAGAGAGAAGTTAAAGTCAAGACTGTCGTATCGTATCATACGACCCGGAAAACTCAACGCAATAGGATATATCGTAAGATGAAAAACGTTGTAAGAAATTTGGACGTAATTTATTCTATCAAAAAATGAACATTCCACCCCAATTTTTTTCATGTGCATAAATTAGCATATCAACAAGTCACATGCAAAGTTTCAGTGTTCTTACATCAGTTGTTTCGTAACTAGAACATTCAGAAAACGGTCACCCCCTGAAATTTCAGTTTTTCTCATTTTTCTCCGAATTTCACTTTTGTCGCATACGACCTTATACGTCAACACGGACGATATGTTTTAACCGTTGTAAAAGCTTAATCACAAATTTTATATTTTTTTTTTTACAAGTGTCACCTTTTTGTTTTCTTGACTTTGGAGCAGTTTGGCTAAAGACATGATTGGAGCTGTCGGCAATTGGAGCTGTCGGCAACTAATAAAATTAAATTTATCTGTATTCGCCTTGGTTAAATGCGTACGTGTTTTCAAAGATTTAGTAAAAGCTATTAAATTGCCAAAATCTGCTTCCCCCTCCTCCCTCTCCCCACCCTTTTCCCTTTCCTTCTTTGCGCATTCTAAAGCAGAAAGAAGTCAGTCTCTTAGCAGTTTCTCCCAGAGTCTGCTGGGAAGGTTTTGCGAGATTTTACTATGCCAGTCTTCCGTACTGTTTTCCTTCCAATTTTTTATTATATTTACTTTCATGGACCAGATGATGACACCCGTTATTGTTCTATAAATTTGTACCCAAAGAAGGATGTCGATGTTAGCAATCACAAAAAATCAGTGGCAATGTATGATGTATTTAATAATGACTGACATATTCATGTACGACACGTATTTTTTTTTTTTTAACGCATTGTTGTCATTAAAATTTTTTTTAAAGCATGAAGGAAAAGCAATTTATCAGTAATTTATTCATGTCCTGTTGGTTTTTTTTCTCAGCTTTTACCCTCTAATATAAAGATTGTTTTTGTACAAATGTTTCTTAGATGGCCATTTATCCAATCTGTCACCTGAAAAGCCAACTCATGACATTCAGGATCAAAAGCTTCAAGTACAAAAAACAGGAAAGCTCACTAAGGGGAAACAACACGTTTCTTTGTTTGCCTTTACAAGCAAGAATTTACCAAATTATGGTGCTGCACTCATAAGAGTATGAGTCAGATTTTGGATAGAGGGGGTGGAGGGGAGAGGGAGGAGGGAGGAAGTCACTATGCTCAAGTGCGATTGGTGGCTGCGTTGAATGAGAGAGAAAAAGATATTTTTTGTGTCAAGTGATTATCTCCCAGTTACAGGGAATCTGTGCTCTTTCAAGAGTTCAAGTCTGTGCTCCATCAAAAGGTTGGAATTAAATTTTATCAGAGAAATTGCAAATTGACCTGTCACTGTACGGGGAAGTGGAGATTGGCAGAGGGTAGAAGTTTGAAGACGTACAATGGACAATGATTAGAATGGGTTGAGAAAACTATATGATTGGCATTGTAAATCCAGAGAATCGATCGTACGCGCTTCATGATTGGCAATTTCAGTCTGACACGTTATTTAAGAGACAATTCAGTAGAGCATTATTTTCAAAACTTTGAAAACTGAAATGCCATTAATGTCACATAGTTACGCTGAAATTGACATTGAGAAATCTTTACCTCGGAAAAGGATGTGAAAAAAGAAGGTAGATTTGGTGTCCACCTATATTAATTGTCCGACACAGGTAATGATCTTTCGAAGCGAGAGGAAAACGAGAAATTTGAAAGTTTAGGTGCATTATATCTACGATTCTGATATTTCAGTTCCAGCATTATTTAATTTTGGAATGTTAGCGTTGTCGCGTTCCTTCAGTCAGGGTTGATTTTTTTTTTCAACAGCAGCAGTAGAGTCAAGAAAGTTTGTAAAGGTCGTCACTGAAATTTGTAGCTAACATGAGAAGTTAAGCTTTGAAAATGAGAATTTTAAAAAAAATGTATATAATTTACAGCACCATGAGAAATGTTTATTTTACGGCATCAGTTTCGATGTGACTACTTACAGATTACTTTTTCGATACAGAACATGAGGCTATGACTTCCGACTTCGTTCTACAAATAAAAATTCTTCCGCAAGGTCGGTTTTCAAGCAGACCGAAATGACATTGTTTTGTCTTCATTATGAAAATCCTTAGATAAATGTCGTGCATCAAAATCCCGCTGTTAAAATAAGTTTCATTCTACGGTAAATATTATAAACTCGCAAAGACTGAGCAGGTATTCTGGAACTTGCTAGTTTTTAAATTTTGCATCAGTGAAAGGCGAAGGAGAAAGACATTTACAGTAGAACATTGTTATCTTGAATCTCATGTGCTCACTTACTCGTTCCAAAGCCCCGATTCCTGCTAGATATTTCTGTGAGCATTAGGGGAATGTCTTAGAGTTACGAGTGAAAGTTCGGGAACAATATTCAGGCAGAGTTTAAGTTTAAATTGCTGTGAAGTCAGTGTTCCTGTGGTGTAGATATGGCATGTTCTACTTGTAGTGCGAAGGCCGGGGTTCGATCTCCGACAGGGACAGGACATCTTCTAGTGTTCGGTGTTTCGGTCTTTCCTCTCAAAATCAATTAGCCTTAGTACTTGGTAAAATCCCCAAATTCAGACAGATCTGTTTTACATCTGAAAACATAATAACTCACATGGAGATCACAAAGTTTCAACTGAGAATTAGAACATGAGGATATATGTATGAATACCATAGCCTTAAAGCTAAGAACTGACAGTATCGATACTATAACTTATAGTAACTACTATATGAACAGTGCTACAATACTGTTTCGTATAGCAAAATGAATGCTATGACCATCAACACCTCAAGTTCATCTCAATCACCATCGTTTGTGAGTGACAAAGCGTTGCAAATTGCCGAAGTGGTCAATTATGCCTCCATCCTGGGACTGATAAGCCTGTTTGGTACGTTCAGTAACACTGCAGTCATCATCGTATTTGCCCGACAGGGATTTAAAGACAGCATGAACATCAGTTTGTTGGGTATGTCGTTGTTCTTTTAGTGACGGTCGACCCTGTCTTGTCCAGTCATACAGATAATACATTCCTGTAGACTAGTTGTTATTCTCAAGTGTCTGCTTTAGATATTTATGACGGTTATGTGGTAAGTGCTGAAGATTGTAAATGCACATTTTGATGAAGGGTTTCAGTCGACCGAAACAATAGCTACCCGACCACACCTTGACGCCCACTAGACCTGTTTACCTAATTTTTTCATTCGCAAGCTCAAACCTTTCAATGTGCAAAACGACCTTATTGACCTTTTCTACGGGTCAAAACTCCAGAGTATTATTACTTTTGGTCTAACTTGCTGGGGTGGTAACATCACACAAAATGACAAGATCAGACCGAATCGTATTAAAAAAGTGGAAAAAAATAATTGGAGACAACTTACCATCGGTGGAGCAACTTTATGTCACAGCAGTAACAAAAAAAAGTAACAAATATCCTCTCAGAAAATGAACATCCTCATAAAACATCCATTAGAAGTGGAAGACTGCTGTCACATTCCTCAAAAACAGAGAGGTACCGAAACTCATTCGTTCCACACTCAGTGCGAATAATCCGGGACTCCTCTTTTCCGTAGGTTAGGGC
>JAWQUT010000270.1:388300-417507 GCA_033807755.1 Ellobium chinense
ACACACAGAAACCCAAGAGAGAAGTTAAAGTCAAGACTGTCGTATCGTATCATACGACCCGGAAAACTCAACGCAATAGGATATATCGTAAGATGAAAAACGTTGTAAGAAATTTGGACGTAATTTATTCTATCAAAAAATGAACATTCCACCCCAATTTTTTTCATGTGCATAAATTAGCATATCAACAAGTCACATGCAAAGTTTCAGTGTTCTTACATCATTTGTTTCGTAACAAGAACATTCAAAAAACGGTCACCCCCTGAAATTTCAGTTTTTCTCATTTTTCTCCGAACTTCACTTTTGTCGCATACGACCTTATACGTCAACACGGACGATATGGAATTCCTCCCCCACAAACAAACAAACATGCAAAAAAAACCCAAAACATCTCTTTTATACCAACCCCATTTAAATCATCCCTCTTTGCCAGAGCATGTTGTAGGTTGGCACATCTACGGAAATCCTTCCAAATTATTTGTAGCCCACCACAAGATCTTCCTATATCTGTAAAGACGGATGGAGAAATCCTTCAGTTTTTATTCATAACATATCGCTATTTGATATTATTTTTCTGAGATGAAGTCAGACTATGCCCGACTGCAGCCCTTGTAAAACTAATCAAACCACGTGTAATCTAACGCGAGCTGTTCCTCTGTGGTAAAACTAATGTGTAAAATCCTTCAGTTTTTATCCTCTACGTAGACTACAGTACATGCTTGATAAACACAGACATCTACTGAACCTACCTTGTATGAAACTTCACTGGAAAAGAACACACTTTAACCTATAAAGAAATCACCGTCCGACTTTCATCTCGGCAAAGGAGTTTGTATGTCAAACCACACGGTTGCCCACTCCCACCACGTTAACACGTCTAGAGCAGTCGGTATCAACTGGAGCGTGAGCGCACAAGTGACCCAGAGTGAGCACCACCAGAATCTACTCACGGGTCACGTGGTTTGCTGAGTGGCAGTTGTTTGAAATGTCAGTCAAGTTATCGCTCACGAGAAGACAACGGAATCAAAATGGTTTAGAAACTGCAACACTATACCGGTAGTTAATGAAAGGGCGATCTATCATCCCCGCGTGTGTCTTTTTGTTGAGAAGAAAAAGTAGTGGTATATTTTTGCTCACGAGAGTTTTCTTCAGATGTCATGGTTTCGCTTCAAACGTCATGAAATTATGTCAGGTGCTCGCGTGTGACCCACCTAAAAAAAAATCACTTCACTTCACTTCACTGGGTCACCGGTATGAAATTGGGTAGAACTGAAACTATCAAACTCAGAGCCCTCTAGAGAGGGGGAATGGATGGGGGGAGGAGAAAAATATTCACATGACGATTCTGACGCAACTAACAAACAATTAAAGGGCTGGGGGGAGGGAGGAAGGGGGCATGAAAGCCCACCCCCTTAACTTTCAAAATCCCTGCCAGAAATTTAATAAAACATGCACGCGCACTGACCCTCTTCTTCCCCCCCCCCCNCTCAACAATCAGTGTCGATCTCATGTCATATATATGATTTCGAGAAAATTACTGAAGAACTGATGGAAGGAAGAGGGCTGAGGGAAGAGAAGGGGAAGTGGAAATGAAGATGAAAAGAGAGAGAGAGAGAGAGAGAGAGAGAGAGAGAGAGAGAGAGAGAGAGAACGTGAGTGGGAGAGAGAGAGAGAAAGTGAGTGGGACTGAGAGAGAGAGAGAGCGGAGAGGCTAAGGAAAAGAATCACATGACGATTCTGACACAACTGACACACAAATCTGAGTCACCCAGATGACCCTTGTACTTTTCTTTTTTAATTGGGGCGTGTGATGGCGTAACGGCTTAAAAGGTTGCGAAGAAGCAAAGAAAACAAGTGCTTAGGTTAAGAAGAAATGTGATAGACCCTCATCTCAGAGGAAAATGCTCTTTAACATCCCAAGAATGTACTAGAACGAGCTGTGAAATGGAAAAAGGAAGGAAGTCGGCTTTTTATCAAAACTTAAGTTCAGTCTATATTCTGAATCAGTACAGTAAATCCTATATACCAAGTGTTTCAGTTAAGCAAAACAGGCGTTAGTCCATAATTTCATTTGTAAGGAGGCAATTCTACCGTCATTTTTAAGAATACAGTATATGCAGTTTTGAGAATTTTACAGGAGAGCTTCATATACTGTATTTTTATTAGTAAGGGGTGCACAATCTCAAAAACCGTATATACAAATTTGGAGACAGCTTTGTCATTTTTTGTGATAAAGATACGAAACTCAGATAGAAAAATGCGCCACGCCCGGTCCTTTGCGTGGGTATAAAAAGTCAGTTTCGCCCAAAACTGCATATACTGTATTTTTACAAATGACAGCAGAATTCTGGTGGCATGGCATATTGACCATGACTTATTTTTATCGAGTTCAGTCTTTTGGAACTGTTTCCTCTAGCCTTTTCACGACAGTAATATCTTCTATTGTCACACACAACTTCGTGCCCCATACAAAGGAGATTTAAAGAACTATAGACTCGTATATTCATCTTTTTTTATTATCACTGACAGACCTAATTCCTCAAAACATTATTACCGTGCGACCTTTAAGATGTTTGCTTGTAAAAGGACTTTCGACAACTGAGAACTTGCGCATTAACGATGGGATCTCTTACCATCGTAAGATTAAGAATTACATTAACTCTGCATATTGAATGCTTCTGAGGCTGCATTCAGCACCGATGCATTAATGTAATTCCTGCAATGATAAGAAATCCCATCGTTAATGCGCAAGCTTTTATCTATCATTAGTGCCGTCAGAACCGGCTTTTAGTTCTGAGCAAAGAGTATCACAATTTGCATGTGTGACTTAATTTGTGGAATACCACTTTTACAACACAAACAATGTACATGCATTTAAACATGGTTAGAGCATTACACAGAATTTCCCCCTTCTTGATCTAATCGTGTTTTCACTAGTAGTGGGCCGATACCTGAACATTCAAGTATCGCGATACTCAGCGTTCAAGTTCCAAGTATCAAAAGTATCGATTTAATTTAGATTTTGATACAGTAACATGGCACTTAATGGCAGAAAGATATTTCGATAGTTCTGATACTTTTGATTTTTGCGACATTTCTGATTAAGCTGGGCTTTGACTGCGGAGATCGGTAACGAGAATTAATTTCGATTCTTCCGATACTCATTTAATGCCGGATCACTGTAGCTGGCCTGAATCTGAGGATAGAACGGGATCAAAATTAATTTCCATATATTCGATACCTTTTGATCGTGCTAAGTTTTGATTTGAGGAGATCGGTAGCTGGTTTGGGACCGAGGATCGGAATATTTCGATCATTTCGATACCTAGCGACAGGCTTTGCAATAAGGCGTCCGGGAGCTAGTTTGGTAATGAGAATCGATACAGAATTGGGTTTCCTAGTATCAAAAAAGCGATACTCAAAGACGATACCGCCCACTATTAGCTTTCACTTAGCTCTGCAAGTGCAAGATTCTTGTGTTTTTCTCTGCCTTTTCTGAATAGTCTCCATTCCTTTCTCAAGTGGCCTCTTTCTTTTTTTTCTCTCTCTTTTTTTCTCTCTTGTTTTTTGGTTTCTAAGCAATGACCCACGTAAACAATTCTTGAAGGCTCTTGAGAAGAGAAACATAGAAATGAAAAAAAAAAAAAGAAGGATACTACTAGGAACAGAACAGAACGAGGAAATGAAACGGAACAGAAAGAAGTATTATATTACAATAAAGAGAGAGAGAGAGAGAGAGAGAGAGAGAGAGAGAGAGAGAGAGAGAGAGAGAAAGAGAAAGAGAGAGAGAGAGGGAGAGAGAGAATAGTAAAGAAGAGAGGATGAAAAAAAAAAAGAAGGAAGGAAAGCAAAAGAAAAACAAACAACGATAAGAAGGAAGAGGAAAGGCAGAACGCGAAAAAAGGAAGGCAGAGAAAAGAAAGAAAGACATTACGAAAAAACACAGAAAGAACGAAAGAAAGAAAAAAAGAAGACACTGTCTACGCCTAAAGGAAGGACAAAAGAATGAAAAAAAAAAAACCCAACTCCAGACTGCAGTCTGAAAGACCTAAAGAAACATGAAGCTGTGGCTCCTATCTCCATCCCCACCCCCTCCCCCACCGACCACTTCCACCCGTCCTTACTACCTGTCCTAATTTGTCAGTTCTATAGTCTTGAGGGACTTTTAATACAAACTTATACCTCTCAGTCTTTCACTATAACCTCCCCCCCTCATCATTCCTTGTCTTTTATCTTACAGCATATTTATTTAGAAAAACGTCTTTCACGCAAACCTGATAATGCCAGCTAGCATGAGCAGCGCACTGACCCAGAAACCATCGGGAAATGTGTTAGAAATTAGCTTCAGCCATTGCCCCTTGCCACGTTATGCTCGCCCCATGGGACGCTGCCCTGACCTTTGACCTCTCTGTGCTACGGTGGTGGTGAGCAAGTGTGAGCAATGAGCAAGGAGGCGAGCAACTGGCTTTCCGCGTAAAGTAAACTTCGCATAATCGCGATTCTATGGAAATAAGATGGAAAATGCCGCGATAATTTTACAACTATTACAAGTGCTGAAAAATGTTGCAGTAATAGCAAAAAAGAAGAAAGGGATTGGGCAAGGGGAGCTTAGATGCAACGCCCTTTTACCCGGGATTGACTGTATAATGACTTCCCGCTAAGAGCTACTGCATCATTACACTTCACTCCTAGTCCTGTGCAGTATAGGTCTATTATTTCTCGATTATAGTTAATTATGTTGTACATGCATGTGGTTCCTGCTGACGTTCTTAAAACTACTGCCATAGACCTATCGCTGCACAGCCGATGAACTGCTGATAAATAAAACAGACGTCATTCTAGAAGGGGACAGAGGTCTGCCAACTCTCGCACTGTCTTCCGGTTCCGGTATATTCGCGCCTTTTTAGCATGAGAACTGCGTGGTTCTTTTGAATCCGCTTCATCTCAAAAAGATTACTGGCACTTTTAGCTTGATCAAACTTCATTTTCTAGCAAACAGAACTAATACTCGTACAGGAGTCAAAAGCCTTGGTTACACGTTTCGCCAATCATTACCTTCAATACTGTTCAACATTCGCAGAGCCGATTGGATTTTTTTTTTCACGATCAAGTATTAGACAATAAACTTACTATAATCACATAACGGACAACCACAAAAGCAAAAACTGACTTTTATTCTTTCTGATTAAGTGGCCACTTGCTTAAGTCCTCGAGAACTTCAGAAACTCGACAGGTTTTCCTTGTCGTCAGCGCTAACCTCGCAAAGCAGCCCGCCCATTTGCCAGTAATGTCAGGGTCTATTATTTTCCCTTCACTGGGGCCAACTCCACAGACTTTCATTCAATTCAACAGAACTCAAGCTGGCATTACTGGCTTTATGGCTATTACTCTCCCTATACTTTGAAAACCCCTGGAGCGTTCACGTTCAATGAAAGCTGTCAAACAGCTCAAATGTGGCCACTGACTTAATAACATCCCCTTTCTCTCTACCTGTTGAATCAGAGAGTAATTATTAATGACAGATCTGGCACAATTCCAAGCAGACACGTGCTGAATAATTATATTGCTATCGCAGTCCTGATTCTGGGCTTATGGTCTGATAATTGCAAACAGATACAGCCTGCAATTTTTCCCTATCTACTTGTTGCTTATCTGACATAATGAAACAACATAATATAATCACTCCAATCAAGGCGGAATAATTATGCTGTTTAATGAAGATTTTGCTGTATAATAAAAATACTGCTCTTTATTATTACCATGTAACAGATTCATACTGGCTGTTGGACACGTACGCTTTTTAAATAAAATAGTTCTTTTTTCTTTTTTCACTAAAAAATTATTTTTGACATCAATCATGATATTTCACGCCGTTTAAAATGGAGAAGGTCGTCTGGGATGGGAAACGACCATATACAATATTATAGGTAGGCAGTGTACTCTCTGAAATGGAATCTCAAATATCACAGACAAGAACTACAGTGTAAGAAACACGCATGTCACTACTCATGATCTGTGGCCGTATGCATTATTCTTGGGTTAATTAACGTATTGCGTTAACGGTAGTGAACACTACTAATGTTTTGTGAGTTTCCCGTGGTTACCGCAGTGCGTTAACTAACGTACTATGGATTATGCGTACAGCCACTAGATCTAGAACCTAGTGAGTAAACGCTGAACCCAAATTTTGAGAAACAACACATGCAATGTTACTGCAAGATGACTGAAATACAGCATTCTGTAACAGCTGTAACAGCAAAAAAATTAAACAGGATGAAAACAACCACAACAACAATTTCGTCGCACCACAATCCCTTCCCTATCCTCTTTTCTTTGTTACTACATTGATACACGCTCACTCACTTCCGGTGAAATAAATTCGTCCAAATAAAGGCAGGTTCATGACAACAACAACAACAACAGCAACAACAGCAACAACAACAATAACGACAACCACAACAACAACAACAGCGACAACAACAACAACTCCTTGGCAATGAACGAATACTGTCAACCCTGATGCCACGGCTGACCAAGAACACATGTCTCCAATAATGTTTATCAATAAACAATGCACAGCCACTCTAGTCTACTAGATAACCATAATTTCTCATTTAACAAAAGACAAAAAAATCAGATCAGAATTGTCATCATCACCAGATTCATGATTATAAGTGTATACTGTAATTACTGTTGCTGGCTGTCAGCAGCCGCTGTTTTTACTGTAAAGTTTGTGGACGCAAAAATCATTTGCCTTTCAAAGGAACACCTACTGTACATGTTCATGTAATATTACTGGAGTCCAATATTACGTTTAGCCAGCTGTCGGTGTACGATGGCTGATACACACACCCGTGATCATTAAGTAAAAATAATTTTACTCCGCAGTAGTTGCTCCCCCCTGCCGCTCCTGGTAGCCAATAAAAATACGCGCCATCTGGTTCATTCGCTCTGTCTGCGTCACTTCACAAACTTGATGCAATAATCTCCTCCCTACCTTTCCCCCCACCTCTATGGTCTTCTCGTCTGAACAAACCACAACCCTGACTTTCCCCGAAGCCAGTCTGCTAGAAAGTACACTCACCCCTAAAATGTTTAGACTCACTGCAGCCATGAGTTCCCCAAAGCTTTCTTTCCTTTCATCCCTCCCCACAACATTTCTTTCCTCTCGTTGCCTACTGCCTCTCAGTGAACTCAGTCAAAATAAATATTCTGACTTCTGACGCAACTGTGGACAATTCTGACCGAGGTTTGGGACTGATGGTTGGTTGGGAACAGCTCTGCAAGCTTGCAAACTAGAACTGACCAAGTTAGGTTTAAACAGTGTGGAATATTAAAGTAAAGGTCAATTTTATCCACCCACAATCTTTGTGTCAACTCACTATTTGTTATTTTTATGCGGGTAAGTGTCTGATCAGTGCAACTGCAACGCGTTCATGGATTGTTGACCTCTTTAGGGAAAAGACGTTGATCCAGAGAGAATTCGAAAACTCAGTTAAACAGGTGAAATGGAAACCTACTTAACTTTTCTCATAAAACAACTACAATATCAACAACAATAACGAGAAGAAGAAGGGAAAGAAAAAGATGAAAATGAAAAGAAAAATAAGAAGAAGATTATGAAGAAGAAAATGAAAAAGAAGAAGAAGAGGAAGAAGAGGAGGAAGAAGAAGAAGAAGAAGAAGAAGACACAATAAATTCGGCCAAACAACCAACCTAACTTTGTAAATTTATTCTTCACGTAGTGGAATTATTTTTGTGTCTGGAAACTGGAAACCTCTGAATACAGCAATGACTTTGTTATGTATTTCATTTGTAATATTATGTATTTACACGGATGATGTGTATTGTTAATTTGTTATATTATGTTTGTATTATGAATGAGATGTACTAAATTGTATGACACTGTAAAACAGTTTCCCTACCGGGTAAATACAGTATTTTCTTTTCTATTGCTCAAGGAGACTATACACACAGTCAAATAGTCAACCAATCAACCCTAACACAGTGGAAGCTCACGAAATCCAGTCGGAGGGGAGTGGGAAGGGAGGGGTATAGGTTTCAAAATCGAGTTCATGAAGTGCAAGTTCTTAAGGCAAATTTAACACAGTAATGATGAGTAACGCATCGAAATTTTCCAACGTGTAGATGAGGAAGTCAAATACATTAAATTTCAAGAATGACTTCAACGCTTTCGCTGATGCAACATCAGACATGAATGACTCAGCATTAAAGAAGTTCATCACGGATAGCTAGCTTTCATCAGAAACTTCTGCCAGTTTTGGCAAGTGCTCTCCTGCTGACTCAGTGGTTTCTCCAGGTCATATGAGTTGGGGGAGATATTCCCCCTTGGTCATATTAAATTTCTGGGGGCATTAGTATGTATGTGGCGGGAATTTTGACTTTCTTAACAACTTGCGTGTTTAGGAAATTAGGTTTTTTTTTNGGGGGGGGGGGAATTAACGCGTGTTACGCGATCGCGCAGTCTAGAGAAAACACTGCTAAGGGTGAGCAGAATTTCAGGATTCGTAGACTTGCGAACCTGAATTTATCTGACCTACAGATTCGTCGAACACGAATCCGAACCTGAATCTCGAATTCTATACTGAACGTAGATCACGAGAACAACTAATAAAATTTTGAGGAAACTCTGATCCTGATTTCCGCCAATTCAAAATATGTGACTCAACAGCAAAGCAAAAATTCGTCCGATACAAACTCCAGTTGACGGATTCGCGCACAAATCCTGGCCCAAATTTTGGAGTACACACGAACTTGTTTTCGAACATGCCCACCGGTATCTCAAACATGACTCTGGTGGTCCACTTGTATTTGCTAACTAAACTGACGCACTACGAATCATAAGGTGCTGCTGCAAACAAACATCGCCTTCCGCGTCACATCCGGCGCTACTTATCATGAAGTGGTCAACACGATATCTGACCGGGGCCATAGGCGGCGCTTAAGGACTTGGCAGGTAGGACCACTTTCATCACCCTCGATCTCCCCGGTCCTCCTCCTTCACATCTATGTAGTTGGGTCTTAGATTTTTATAACAAGAATAATAATAAATAATAACTTAATAATCATAATGAGATCTGTAAGTCTCGTATCCAGCCAATGCTCACTAACGCGACTTTAAATTATAACTAATTGCATTTAGCAGATCAAGTCACTCAATAACTTTCTCAACCTTCTGAGAAGCATTCGGTGTCACTGTCAATAGGCCGCTGGTCATAAGCACTCAGACAAACATTTTTCACTGCCTCGTATAGCCAAATTCCAGTCTTACTGGTGGTTGGACTAAAGAAAATGGCTGTATAAAATGTTCACGTAAAGCATTTATATCATTATCATGATCAGGAAACGAACCCACCATCTTCTGATCTTAAAATTACGCAACCCAATAGTTACTAACGGACAGCAAACCCTGCTTACAAACAGTCGTGGCCACTATCTCGACTAAGATGGAAATGTTTTCATATTTCAAATACTAGATGTTTTTCATTCAATTTTTTTTATATTAACGTTCGAAAGAACGGTTGCCCACGAACTACAAAGGTTTATGACCTTAACACCTAAATTTCTGAAAAAAAAATAAAAAAATGCTCAAGTGTGAATCGTACGATTGAAATACAAATTAGTGAAGTGTTGCATCATGTCTCTGCTCTATTTTTATACCTCAGGCGGGTCTTTAAGTAAAAAAGTAATCATCCAGCGACGTTGCTCCCCTCGTTGTTGCTCCTCCCCTGCCTCAAGTCCTAACCTTATGTCAAGACCGCTGACATAGCGAGGCTCACTTGATCGCACTCCCACTTGCCAGTTACAACAATCAGGACATTTTCTTTTCCTTTTAATATGAAAAAATCATACAGTGGTTTCTGCTTAAATTGAAGTTCAAGGGACCAGAGCTTCTGTAAGTTTACGGAGGAATACATTATTCGTCGAAATCTCAATTTTACAGGAGATGACACACAATAAAAGCCCCGCGCTGCGAGTTTTTTTTTTTTATGACTATGTCAGTTAATCAAAGGCGCATGTCACTGGCTTTCTCGGCAGTATTTTTTTACGTCAAATTAGTTGNGGGGGGGGGAGAGAAAATTCCCCTTTTCCCGTAAATTTGATTTGGGGAGGGGGAGGGGGTGTAATTTATGCAAACTTTGAAATTCAGGAAAGGAAATTGACGCGAGTTGAAAGTTGAGGGGCTAATCGCGCTATCGCGCAGTCTGGAGAAACACTGTCTAGGAAACTATACAACAGGACCTATCAAAGACTACCCAAAAACACAGATAGAGAATATTCATGATGCTCATCACGAAAGAACCAAAAAGTCTGACCTAAATTTGGCGTATACGATGTTTTCTCGTACAATGGTAGAGATATCTCTAAAGGGATGCTCACTTTATAACCATTCATCGACGGTCAAGACGAAACAAACAGAACCCACAAAGTGCGTATTTTAACAGAGGTTTCCAATTTTTTTCACTAGATCGTGTGATCGCACGGCTCGCCCCTTTTAAATTGCACAATGTCCCTTAAAAATCATTGAACGCGCGCTGATCTTCCCATATTTTCCACACAGAAACTGAAAAGAATCTGAGAAAATTTAGAAGCCACTTCGAAATGTACAGATCCTCCACCCGAATTTATAACGAGGGGGAAGGAGGGAGTGGGGNGGGGGGGGGGGGGGGTGTCGCACGCATCTCACATGGCGTAGAGAAAACACTGGGAAAGTGACTCCACTTGAGAACAAACACTGCCATTTAATCGCACCCTCTGCTCTGTCGTCAATAAAGTCCACCCTGCTTAATCGCAACTCCTCGGGTATATGGACAAAGTTAAATGAAATTACGATTTATAATTATTTAGTGAGCGATATAGCACTTTGTTTTTGGAGAGACATTGAGGGTAAGTGGAAATTGCGATTATCTGGACTGCCATTAAGCGAACCCAACAGTATAATTTCAATGCTCCAACTGTGGACTGGAATTGTGATTCAAGATAGTAGCGGGTAATTAACAGAAAAATAAAAGAGAAAAAGGTCTGAAGAAAAGGAAACAAAAGACATCATGGATTACAACCCCCGTCCCACTACCATCTCCTGGATATGCCAACAACCTGACACAGTAATCTACCCGATACAGTCAAAACCTACCTGGAGGAAGATTTGTGTTCAACTATAACTTACTGTTCCACACTTACCTGTGTCCACGACTAGGATTAGCAGTGGAAGCCGAAGTGATTAACAATACTACAGATCTCTCTGCAACAATCGAGTATCTGCCTGTGTGACCATAGGAAAACGTCAGTTCAACATTTCCACGATCCATCCAAGTTAATTTTGGCCGCTGGGGCAAGAATGGGGGAAGCATTCAACCTAAAATGGATCCCAGCTGATCATCAATATTTTCTGCAGGTCATCTCAGTTGGTGGAGACATCCCCCCCCCCCCCCCNAATTTCTTCAGCCTTCCCCTTGTCATAAATTTAAGGGATGGATTTGTTATTACTGTATTTAGAGGAATTTTCGAGTCTTATCAAGTTATGCAAACTTTAGAATGCAGGAAAGAAGGAAAGATCGGTTCGCGTTCAATGAATTTTTAGGGGCGGGTTTGAAATTTAAGAGGCCGATCGTGCACTCGCCGGTCTCGGAGAAACACTGCTGATCATACTGTAATGTCGGCCCTATGATCATACTGTAATGTCTGCCCTATGATCATACTGTAATGTCGGCCCTATGATCATACTGTAATGTCGGCTCTATGATCATACTGTAATGTCGGCCCTATGATCATACTGTAATGTCGGCCCTATGATAATACTGTAATGTCGGCCCGATGATCATAATGTAATGTCGGCCCTATGATCATACTGTAATGTCGGCCCGATGATCATACTGTAATGTCGGCCCTATGCTCATACTGTAATGTTGGCCCTATGATCATACTGTAATGTCGGCTCTATGATCATACTGTAATGTCGGCCCTATGATCATACTGTAATGTCGGCCCTATGATCATACTGTAATGTCGGCCCTATAGCCTAAGATTTGAAACTGTAACTTACGAGAAAACAAAATCAGAGAACATCAATAAGTAATTTAATTACTAGTCTGAGGAAAGCACTGCCCGTGGTTCATGGTGCTATCCAGCACATATAATTTTAAAACAAAATCAAAACTTTAAATCAACTGACGGTTACCAGCCGTACCTCTATAGAGTGTTACTGCACGATGCGAGACAAAAGCACAGTACGCCAAGAAGCTTAAATTATTAAGTACCATAAAGGAAATAATAGTTGAGGTAAGGACCTACTCAATGTTATGTAGGCCACCTACATAATACTGGCTTAGAATAATACTATAATAGCTCTCTAAGACATAGCATTACGACTACTGAGATCGCTTGCCAAAGGCACTGATTAACAATAAAGGCCAAAATTGGGTTCAACTAAAACAAAGATTATTCTCATAGGCCTAAGTGTCGATCATTCGCGGTTCCTTGGGGTTATAGTACTGTATTACCGTCGAGTGATACTTTAGAATTTTTGTTTTAATCTGCGAGAATTAAATTTTCGTGAATTTCGCTGGTTGAGCTTGACTCCCGAAAACTATTTCCCGGAAAAAAAAAAAAAAGTTCCGTTTAAGAGAACCTGAAGGCAGTAAACTGTGAGCAACTGATTTAGAGAGTGTGCCACCACAGCGCGAGGAAAGCTTTTTCCACTCTTTGGATTTTATCAGCCAGCTTGGTGTACGCCTGGTCTTCTGATACATGAAAACTCAAAAGAGGAAGAAAGTAGACGAAGTAGCAGAAGAAGAAAAAGAAGAAAAAGAAGAATAGGGAGAAGGAGGAGGAGAAGGAGAAGAAGAAATAGAAGGAGAAGACATAGAAGGAGAAGAAGACATAGAAGGAGAAGAACAGGGAAGAGGAGGAGGAGAGTGAGAAGGAGAAAAAGAAGACGAAGAAGATGAAGAAGAAGAAGAAGAGGAAGAAGAAGAAGAAGAAGAAGAAGAAGAAGAAGTCCTGTAACGTCACTCCTCATCACTCTAAATGAGGCTCTGAGACACATGAAAACACTATCACGTGAACCTCGTGAAAATTAGATCCTTTCGAAACTTTGTTTCTGACTTTTCGTGCAAAAACACATTCCTACACAATTTTGGAACTTTGTGTTAGCTCTATGAAGTTCTTCTCTCCTCATATAACTGATAATGACCTCACGATAGCGAACCTCACATACTCGACCTGCATAATCTCTGTATACTTCTCCGGTCCAAAGTCCTAGATATCTTTTTGTCAGTTCTTACTAATGGTAAAAATAAAAATTCATCTATACGTAGAGAAGAATCTCAATGCAAAATATGCTGTTGATGTGTGCACAAAGTGTATATTTATCAAAAGGATAGTTAATATCTAGGTCCAACTGAATAATGAAATGTGAAATAAATACTTAATAACAGGATATACTAATTAAATAAAT
This sequence comes from Ellobium chinense, assembly GCA_033807755.1. Taxonomy (NCBI): domain Eukaryota; kingdom Metazoa; phylum Mollusca; class Gastropoda; order Ellobiida; family Ellobiidae; genus Ellobium; species Ellobium chinense. The sequence goes on from JAWQUT010000270.1 coordinate 401,778, forward strand.
ACTTAATATCGAGGTACACACTGGGTTTGCTCATTCTGCGTGAGTGTACACTATAGCCGCGTTGCGCACAACTTTTTTGTTGTCGTTGCGTGAGCACATATACTGAAACCAAGAAACGAAAGTAAAGTCCAAAAAGGACAAATAAAACAAAGATTAAGAAAAGAGACATGATATTATTTTAACTCAAAAATAAATTCGGTTCTAACTCACTACTATGATCGCAGTAGTGATAAGTGCATATGCCATATTCTCCTCACAGTATTTGCCGTAGATTCATTGATACGATGAAAGCACACCTACACACAATGCTAATTCGTGAGGTTGGGCCACAACTGAATTGAGTATACTAGTAGCTAGGTTGTCTACCATTATCATTATGCCAGAGAGTCAGTCATTTCTGTGCGATTTTTCGGCACTCTCTAAAGAAGCGTGATCCCGACCATTTTTTTGTTTTCTGTTGAAATTTTCATGTAATCGAGACCAACTGTTTTGGTTGTATACTTGCCAAGTTTGGAAACTGCTGAAACTTTTGTAAAAATTCAAACACAGCCAATTTTTATATCTGCAAGTTAAGCCTGCCAGGAATAAAACAATCTAAACTCAGAACATGTGAAGCAATTTGGCCAATTTGGCCAGTATTATGACCCGGTTCTTCTCTTCAGCTTTCCATACTTGTCAGGTGGGCCACAGGAGTAATCGGTATCTGCCACATGAAAGTACTGAAAAATTAAACATCAGGGCCACATTTCTTAGGGAGTGCCAATTCTTCTGAAAACCACCAAACAGTGACACAGCAATATCTACCAAACGCCAGGACAGGAAATTAAGTCAATAGATTTCTTGGAATAGCGGCCACTCCCGTGTAGTGCAAAGAATAGAGAGGTGAATTTTCCTTTCACAATAAAAGTCCAAGAAAAGAAAAAAAGACAGTTACAGCGGAAGCCTAAATCAAAGTAACAGTGACAAAGCAAAATCTACAAATTCCCCCTGGCTACTTTTCGAACACTGAATCATTATATTATCTCAGTGGAGACGGTGAGGTGACAGAAACAAGTTTCGGCCGAGAGGAAGTGTGACGTATGAAAAAAATTATGTGGCGAATTTCATGCCTTGTTTCTATGTAAAAAGTACAAAGTACAACAGAAATGATGGATTGAGACTTATGTGAAGACAAACTCTAATATTAAAGAAATGTGTAATCTGTTTAATCCAAAATGTCCCCAAACAATGCAAAACATCGTCAAAGCATGTTCTTTTTATGAGGCACCTTCTGTCCAGTTTTAAAAAAAAGTGTTGAATAAATAATACATGAATTCCAAAGGTAGCAAACCATGAGCATTAACCTATCTGCACTTAACGTCTTTGACCTATTTATGCTTAAATACATCTCCTGTAAGGATGCTGATATGATTACCCGTCTGTCCGATTGTCTCTACATTTTCTGTTTGTCTGTTCATTATAATCTATATACATGTATTTATTCATGCATTGTTTTTGAAAAAATCTGTCCACTTGTCCTCTCATATACATATACTGTCCAATGGTAGCTATGTGTTCATATTTTGTCACATTATTACATTGGATATAAACTTGTTAAATTGAAACTGATAGACCACTATATGTACAGATTAGTTTGGCATGTGATCGGCTGATCGAGCGGTTGGTTAAAAGACTGATTGATCGATAGATATGTTGATTGTTTAAAAGATCGAATTATAAATAGAATGGGGAGACTGATTCACTGTTAATTTCACGATTCCTTGATTGAGTGATTGATTGATTCACTGATTGCATGGTTGCTTGATTGGAATATCGTTTGAACTTCTTATTCTTAAGCTGATTAATCAGCCGATTGTCTGATTGATTGATAGGTCTGACGATCGACTGATCGGTTGGTGGATCGATTGATTGTTTGATTGATTGACTGTACCACCGATTGTTAATCGACTGAACAGTTGATTGGTTGTCTGTTTGATTTATTGAATGAGTAATGGTCCGACTGAATGTTTCACTATTTGAGTGGGTGGTCAGTAAATAGTCTGATGAATCGATTTGAAATGTAAAATTAATCAAGTTGCCATGTAATTTGATACAATGAAAGTATGACTAACTTTGTGGTGTGTCTGTTCCACTTAAACTAAATACTGTGTATTATTTCCATAAGATTTATTGATATTATAGTACATTATTGTTTTCACTGTCGTCAGTTTATATCCTGTCATAACTGTCTGTGGTGTACCATTTTCTGTACTTTTATGTACAATTGGTCATAAATAAACTTTCCTGTTTCCTGTTTCCTGTGACGCTGTTGAAGTCTCCTCTGTTCTCCTTCAAATAGAAAACCCTGCTAGACTTGCATTCCTCTTCACATTTAATTTCTTTTTTTTTTTTTGTTTTGTTTTGTTTTGTTCTGTAATACTGTTTTGTTTTGGGGGGCTTGGGGTATCATTAACTTCTTTTCTTCTTCAGAAAATAGTTAACCTTTAAGACAGTTGGCTTTCACATGCAGGACTAAGCTGTATAATTTATTCTTCCCTACTTTTAAACATGAACCATCATTCTCTCCAAATTAATCTTTCCTCTCGACATGATCCGAATGCTGGTGACCAATGCTGGATACCTCTAAAGTAAGTGGCTTTTGAGAATTTTTTTTTTTCTGGTCGAGCTAGAGTGTGATAATAAATCTAAATCTGGATGAAATCTCGGGAATAGGCAGTTGCGAGGCTTACAGATACTTTAATAGGTTATTCACATGTGCGTTCACTTATGTGTGACTGGACGGCATTGCTTTGTCTTTGGATCAATGTATCAGCAGTGATCCGACAGCACTCATGGAATATTTTCTGACTTTCTTTGTACGAGAAAATGGGCACTGTGATTTCCGAGCGCGCCTAACAGCTCTCGATTGGTAGTATTCTCCTGTCTCGATGGGCATTAGGCTAGGGTTAAGCGCCCCATTTTGACTGTCATCAGGGTTAAGGACCCCGTCTCTATGGTCTGAGGGTTAGGAATGTATCGATGTGCAATAGGATTAGAGACCCCGGCTCGACGGCCATTAGGGATAAAGATCCCGTCTTGATGGGTGTTAAAGAGTTTGGGATTCCGTCTCGATGAGCTTTAGGGTTGAGTTAAGGTTATAATGAGATTCAGTACTACGAGGCACTCAACATGGCCCAACAACAAAGTCTCAAAGAACATAACAACAACAGGCAAGATTTCCGCAGGCAACAACCCGTTTAATCACTAGGGCTAGGGTTAGGGTTAGGGTTAGGGGTAAGGATAGGGTTAGGGTTCTTATTTCGGGGGTTGTTGCCTGCGGAAATCTTTCCCAACAACATTAATTAATAACATCAAACCCAGTAGCATGATCCGATCTGATTTTCTCATTCTCTCTCTTTCACACATCTTCCGAGTCCTTGCTACTTTCTGTTTCTATAAATCTTTTCACTCACACATCGAACACAATGCGACCAAATAAAATAAAAAAGATGTTTTTTCAATTTGTATGTGCCACAAAGTCAACTTACATGTGCTACAACTCCGGGCGTTGATATAATAACAATGTTCTATTTTCCTCTCGCCAAAGGATCCGCAGTCTAAGAACACAACATCCCACCATGTGATTCTCAATAATTTCCACAGTCGATGAGAAATACACACAACATTCACCACCAGTGCAGAAGACTAGATTTAGACTACATCTTTTGGCGCGCCATTTCATTCCATTGGTCTCGTCTGCTGTGTGCTGAGCTAAGCCCACATTGAACACAACTAAGCTGGGGGAAACACCGTTCTTTGTTAGCAACACAACAGCCACAGATGTTTTTTTCGTGCCCACTCGCACGTGACACAGATTCAGGGTTCAGCGATGCTAATAATAGAGATTTAAATTCGGCGCTGATAAAAAAATAGGTCAAATCAACGCCTGCTTTGTGCTTACCCTATCACTTATAAATACTCACGTAATGAAATTGAGTTGAATCACTTGACTAAATTATGATATTTTATCAGTCATGACCAAGCCGCGTGCTGCTATCCAATCAACCAACCACTGAATGAACTCTTGCTTCTGTCGTTTCTTTCGATTCACACAGTAGCCACTAGATCTAGTCACTGAACTCAGCCCGTTCTCGCGGTCTTTTTCTATGACTTGCTACTGTGTTGAGTGGGCGAGTGCTGTCCCTTTTATTGTAGCTTTCTGTGCGTTCGTATCCGGTGGATTTTTGGCACCACAACAAAACAGTAGCCTAGCCTAACCTAAACACACGCACACCAAAGAAGGGCAGACGGGCTGACGAAATGGTGTATGTAGCCGTTTCAAATGAGATTAAGGTGAAGGCAGGGGTGGCTAGTGCGCAATAATCACATATCTTGTGTCATAATAATGCACGTATAAGGCAGTGTTAATATAGTAGAATAATATTATTATGTCTGGCGTGTTGTCTCCAAGGCTTAGCGCTAACGGCGTTAGAAAAAAAAAATTATGGGGAAGCCTGCTTGGTATTTATTCTTGAAACTTGAAAAGATAATTGCCTTCCTTTCCATAGAAAACGAAAATTAAATGTTATCGGGAACACAGTTCTTTATGATGATCAGGAAGGAAATTTGATGGTTATCAAATTATGTGTTAACATACGTGTTGGCCTTGCTCATGTTTAGCACGTTTAAAGTGATTCGCTTAAGAACACTGTACAGCAATAGAAATTAAATAACCAGTCTGTGGTTTTTGTAGAATATTCTTCCGAGGAAAAAATATGCAACAACAGGCAGCTGACTTCTTTCTGCTTTTTTTTTTTTTCTCAGCACCCTTTCTCTCTCCCTCCATCCCTCTTTTCACCCAAAGACCTCCTCTCTCTACTTTTCTCTTACCTCTGTAAGTTGCAGCCAATAAGACCACAGACATGTTTAACTCAGTATAATCTAATTTGACAAGACGACGGCTAGACTGCAGAAGGCAGTTTGTATACAACCTCCAGACAATTCAATGAAAAAGTCTTTTCTGTGAAGCAAACGATTAAACTTTATCTTCGATCTGAAAAGGAAAGATCGGAAAAAGAGACAAATATTTTGTTATACTTACCTGGACTCGAATTAAAATGATAATCTTCAACTTGCTCATAGACAGGGCGACCCATTCAACCATCTTTAATGGATGGTAATATCATACAGATAAAATATATCAATACTATTGAGAATATCAACTAGAAAAAAAAAAGTGATGTCATTGTAAAACTTACTCTATAAACTACAGCACTCACATCTCAGTGTACACTCTCATGTTGATAACAGCATCTCACCCCCNCCTTCACCCTTTCCCGACAACAACATTATTAGCAATAGGAACAACCCACCAACAACGCTAAGAACAACTTATCGGTAGCTAGGACGGATTAACATGATACGCGGGCCCTTTGTGACCGGAAATATGACAAGAGGCTCATTACAGGTCTTTGAGAGCGTGTGGTCCCTTAGGGTTTTGAGAGACGCCGAGTCCTGGAGCAATTGCTTTCTCCGAAAAAGCTAAAAGAAAAAAAACGTTTTCCATATGGCCAAACTAAGCCAGAAGAGGCCTCGACTTTTTATAATTTACGAGTAGTTTGCAGCTCTGATTTCCAATCACAACGCTTGTTCAGCAATAGCTATAATAATCATTACTTGGTCATTCAGGTTTTGCAATCTCACTCTTGGGCCGTAATATATTACGAGATTGTTTGCCCTGGCTGGCTGGTTCGAAGAGGTGAAGTCGGTATTTTCATTTCCATCTATGACCAAGAGATTGTAGTCCACATGGTACATGCTATGATTTATCTGTATCGTGTGCTCTTATGTAACTATGTATGTATATCTGAGCTAACAAAATTATTGTTATTGCTACAATATTCTGCGCAAAGTGTTGCCAGGTTAGCGCCTAAAATATCAAATTTGGCTCCTTTTAAAAATTTCCGTGGCCTTTTTTTTTTTTTGGCGCCTTGGCTCTGGACACTTTTGTGGCTCTCATCAATTTCAAACGAAACCATCATGTAATTTTGATTGAAAACCTGGGCCAAATAGAACTATGTACGCAGACTTTGAGGCTTGAAGTGAGACAATTGCGCTCTTTCATGGTTGGTTTGGCCTTTTCATGAAATCTGATCACGCAACACATTCCTCTGCCCATGCATGGCAGCTCGCCATTCACCAAGACCATGTAAACAAACCAACGTGTGAACCTCAATCCTTCCGTTACGTGACGGAACTGAACATATTTAATTGCTGCCTTGACAAGAAATGACGGCGCCACCAGCCTACTGAAAAAAAACAACATCCTGCACGATGCCGGATATTCCCACATCCCTACTTCCTCTTCTCCCCTTCGCCCCCCCCCTCCCCATTCCCNCACCCCTCCGAGTCCCCACCAAGCCCCTGGCCGATGCGTTTCATGCAGCTTCCTGTCTCGGATCTGGGTGGGGCATGTTTCTCTCTACTTCCTGATATTAGCTTACGTCCAAAATTAATTGTCATCAAGCGTTGATCTGCTGGAGGCCTAAAAGACTCCCGGACACAAAAATCAACCGGGACAAAAATATGTCAGCTAATCTATGAAGCATTAGAGGGGAAATTTCAATGAGTATCAAATTCTGCAGCAGTCCTTGGTTTTATAGACAATGTTCACGTTAAGTGTGATTCAGTTCTCAAAATCTATTAAACTTGAGATCTTAATGGAATAGCCATCCTGTACTTTTTGTCATACTTTTGTATCAAACTTCATGATATCATTGTCATCGCAAATCATGTTTAAAGTGTAAACGGACGGCAAGGCATATTCTCTTGGCATTATCCATGTCCTTAACAGGGAGGAAAGTGAGCCCAGTCTGATGATTTCTCAGCTGTTACACAATACTTAGTGACGTGTGCCTCAGGGATTTTACCAGATTCTAGGTCGGTTCTAATAGCAGTATCAATACTTATGCGCGACCTCAAAACCTTCAGCATGGAACAATTTTATTGAGACTTTGCTTTATTCTTTTTTTCAGATCTCTCCCTGCCACTAGAAAAACAAACACACAATCATGAATTTCTCCGAACCTCGTTTATAACGAATACGACGTCATAGAGGACATTATGCAACACCGAGAATCCATACGTCTATAAATATAACCTACCCTTAATTCAACAATGAGCACAATTTCAGTAGTACTTGTAGTCCAAGAAGCGTTTGACCCATGCGAAATCCAGCCGAGGCGAGGGATACCTAACGAATGAGTACCAGGTTTCCAGACGCCTTCTCATCTCTACAGTCACCCATGAAACCCGGATGAGTACTTACCAGGAAGTCGACAGGATCACAAGTGCTCACTAGTGATCTGCCCACCCATCCATTTCTTCCACCCCACCCCGAACCTATTAACGTATTTCTCGTTGATCCCAGACGATCTCTTCCTTCTTCCCATCCTCATGCCAGACCACACACAGATAACACACACACACACACACACACACACACACACACACACACACACACACACACACCCACACACACACACACACAATGTCCATGGAAAAACGTCGTATTTCATATATAGAAAGTTCGGAGAAAAGTTGAAACGCGAGCAGCCATTTTTACTAGTATGAGAGACCGAATAAGAATTTTAAATACAAAACCATCTTGGTTCGCAATCAAATCCAGAGGCAGTCACCAAAACCGGCCTAAAATTGTACCCCCAAAAAAAAAACCCACAAAAAAATACCAACAAAACAACACTGCAATTTGCATTTGATCTAATATGGGTGTTAGACGCTAACATGGAAGCTATACAACCCAAGTCCCACGGGAAATGGAGGCGCCGGATAGCATAGTGGTAACGAACGTCTGTCATGTACATTGTCTGTGCTGATGAAGTTAGTGGAAGGATGGACTCTGTCTGTCTGTCTGTCTGTCTGCCTGTCTGAATTTTAATCTCTGTGTCTGTCTCCGTCTTTGTTTCTCTGAGTCTTTGTTCTTCTGTCTCTGACTCTGTCTCTCTGTCTCTCTCTCTCTCTGTCTCTCTCTCTCTCTTTGTTTCTGTCTCTACCCTCCCCCTCTCTCTGCCTCTTTGTATAGAGGAGAAGAGGGTGGGGTCTCTCCTGTTTCCTCTGGACAGGCGACTGTTTACCACCGTATATACGGACTCGGTCGGTTGTCTTGACTCCTGACAAATATCACATTTAACCCCGTGGGAAAGAAGGCGGCGAGAGGGAAATCGCATCAACAAGGAACAAAAACAATTCCAAGAACAAGATTACACTGAGAGGAAAAAATTATCACCATGAGGGTAGAGACAGAGGCGGATTCAGGAGAGGATACCTCGATCGCGTGCCCCTTCTCGTCTCCTCTTCCTGGGGCGATTACTCGAAAGTAGCTCTGCGTACCAAGAACTCAACTTAAAGTACACTTAAATATTTTGTATTTCTGAAACAACAACAACAGCAGCAGCAGCAGCAGCAGCAGCAGCAGCAGCAGCAGCAGCAGCAGCACAACAACAACAACAACAACGACGACGACGACGACGACAACAACTTTAAGGTCTTGGTTTCAGGCAACAATGGACTCCCTGCGCCCCTCCATTTTTTTTTTTTCGTGTTGTGAAAATGTTGTCGTTAGCTCTGCTCTTTCTCTCACACTCACTTTTTATGGCCGGTGGGACGAGTCTATTCATTTAGGCAGGAGAGAAGGGGAACTAGATGTCCTCCTTCCACTCTGTTGGAACTTACTGGATCCGCCATCGTGTTTTTTATTTTGTGGTGGAGGAAGCGGGGGTGTTTTGAGAGCTCATTGTTATCAGAGCTGCTTTCGCTTTAAGTTTAATTTACTTAATGTTCACGAAACAAGTTCTAAACGGTTGAGGACTTACTGGACAACGTTTTCTCGATTTCTGTGATAAATTCATCGACCCTCTTGTTGTTGTTGCTGTTGTTGTTGTTGCTGCTGCTCCTGCTGTTGTAGGTTTTTTGGTTTTTTTTGATGTTCTCACTCCTCTTCTTTGTCCTCCTCAGTTTCATCACTGTCAGTAATGTCTGTGGCATACTTTTATGGTATTCGTACAACTGAATGTGTATGTACACTCGTGGTGCAAAACAGGAAGTGAAATAGCCAATCAGATGAGCGTCTCCTTTTTCACTTTTGTTTTCCAGGAATTCTTCGCCCTGAATACGCTGACAAGACTGAGGAAATAGAAACGCCCCACTGTGTTTTTCGGAGTCCCCATATGAATCATCTTCAACATATGATGTAAAATATCAAGCATTCTTATCTTGTGGACAGTATCACATAATTTGCTGAAACCTTTGCTGATAGCAAAGCCATGTCTTTTCGCTTTTGTTCTGTCCAAAATCTGCCTGCCTGCCTCTGTCTGCCTGCCTGCCTGCCTGCCTGCCTGCCTGCCTGCCTGCCTGCCTATCTGTTGGCTACCTACCCAGCGAGCCACTTACCCAACCGATCGAATAACCGATTGACCAACCAACCAACCAACCAATCAACCAACCAAACCTTTCCACAAACGAGATTACTCAATAAAAAAACCAAATATCTTGTTATCAAGGGCACTGTATAGTGTCATGCTTCTTAACAGTCTATCAACGATTAACTCATAGTCGGCCAAAGTATCTGAAGCTCAAAGACATACGCATCTTGTACAGACCTTAGAGACAGGAAATTGAAGACATGGTTAACAGACACTGTCTGAATGGGGTAGCAGACACCACCACTTCTGATGCCAGCATGGGTCTTGGAACCGCCCACAAACAGGCGTGAAGCACTTCAGAGATGGTTTATGGCGTGAGAGATCTGAAGATCTACAGACAGCATGTGGCATTACAAGTGTCTTGATAAGAATAGGCTAGATCCATATTGCGCCCTGCAGTGTAGACAGAGATAGATTGGTCTAGTCATATCTATAGATATGCGTTGTAGTGTTCCATCCACGCCTTCTTCGCCCACTTGATTCTAACATTGGTGTAGTCGTCTAGTTTTAATGGCAATCCGAATAATCGTCCTTTCAATTAATCGCATTACTTTGCTTTAAGCCGCAAACGGAGAAGTTTCTGTACGAGAGTCTAATAAGCAAAAGTACACAGCTTATTTCACCCTCTTGTTAATTGCAACTTTACAATATTTCCATGAGGTTCCTATAAGAGTGGGGGGAGCGGGGAGGGGGTGGAACTACACTTCTTCTTTTCCCTTGTAATGACGGAGCCAAGGGCATTCATTTTCAAAAGGGTAATAGACTACACAGAAGAAGAAGAGGATGAAGAAGAAGACGAAGAAGAAGAAGAAGAAGAAGAAGAGGAAGAAGAAGAAGACGAAGAAGAAGAAGAAGAAGAAGAAGAAGAAGAAGAAGAAGAAGAAGAAGAAGAACAACAACAACAACAACAACAACAANTCATTTTCAAAAGGGTAATAGACTACACAGAGGAAGAAGAGGAAGAAGAGGAAGAAGAAGAAGACAAAGAAGAAGAAGAAGAAGAAGAAGAAGAAGAAGAAGAAGAAGAAGAAGAACAAGAACAACAACCACAACAACAACAAGCAGAAAAGGAAAAGAAAGAAGAAGAAGAAAAAGAAAAACCAGAAGATAATGAAGAAGAAGAAAACGATGATGAAGAAGAATAACAACGGCTACAAAAACGACAACAAGCAGAAGAAGAAGAAGTAAAAGAAAAGAACAGAGAAGAAAAAGAAGAAGAAGCGATCCTAATACCAAACTCATTTTATCCAGTGGTCAGGCGAGCACATCGTCAGAAATTCACGTGGGACCCACATGGGTTTACCCACGTTTCCGTTTGAGGATGAAGCAAAATTGATCTCAGAAGTGTCAAGGATACTGCCTTTGCTAACGTTACCAAAAACCTCGCGACAAAGGCCAACTGAATCCATGCTGGTACCCTTCGTAGAATGGGGAATTAGTCTTGTCTGGAATAATTTCCCAAAATGGCCGAAATGCCAAAGAGAACCATAACATCGCCAACCAACCCAACTTCATGGCACAAGGGCTGTGATAAACTGCATCAAATGTCACTTATCGAGAACCTGAGCGCTAGTGAGAGGGAGAGAAAGAGAGAGTAGGAGAGAGAGAGAGAAACTTGATACCGTGGAGACTTGGAGTGGATGCAGCCATACGTGCATTCCCACAGGTGCCGTTAAACGTCTTTGCAGCCACAGTTCGAAAGATGCATGCGCAGCACGATTGTTTCTTTCTCTGGTTCCATCAGGGCTGCCACTCCGAGCTTTTGCCATTTCATTTGGTACCAAGGTCAAATTTCAGTAGCTTTCACTAGACACTTCTCGAACTTTATATCATCTGAAACTGTTGTTGGTACTTTACACATGCTATTTAAATTGGAGGGGGACTTAGTAGAAGAAGTGAACAAACAACAATAACAATAAAACGACAGCGACAACAACAACAACAACAACAACCGTAATCTTATTTGCTTGGTAGCATCGCACAGAGACTACATGAGCTTAGCCTAGAGTGCACATGTTTTAACAGTTTTCTGGATGAGGGCTTAGAAAGTGCGTAAAAGATCGTCTGTCTGTGCTTTAGAGAAATGGTTAGACGGAGCTTAGGTGATGAGGTAATGGCTACTTGTTTCATTATTATTATTATCATTTTAATTATAATAATTATCATTGTTATCACTATCGTTTACACAAATCCGTATTCAATGTAATAATTTGCCTAAACAGTGGACCAAAATGCCAAAATAAATTACTTGGAACTTGTTTTTTTTTTTCTTCCTTATTGCACTCGTAACTTTTCACTGCATTTCCCCCATTTTACACATTTTCTTTACTAGAGCACCAGAAAAACAAGTTTTACCAGGAGATCAAATGAAAAATCACTAGGAGTGGCAGCCCTGTACTCCATACACTGACATAGAGGTGAACGTTCGATGCTGCACGAAATAATAAACAAGCCTTTGCTGCATACAGAAAGAGAGAGGAATAGGAGAGGATCAACATTACCACTCATAGAGATTTTCCCCTGCGCACGATAAAATGGCTTTACGAAAAGCCATTTTCCGTTTCTTGGGAGGAAATCGCTTTCAGATAGTTATTATGGAAAATCGTGAAGTGTAGGTTAAAGTAGGTAAAGTACTTGGTTTTCTTTTTTTAAGCAGTAAAATTATAGGTCTTTTCCCCACTAAATTTGCTTCAACATCTTGAGCAGGGAATTGTAGGGATAAAGAAAAAAAAAATCATTCTCGCTTTTTAAAGGAAAAGCACATGACCAAAGTGGCAACACTGGTACAGGATGGCCTGGAGGCTGAAGAAAGCATTAAAATATGAGATGCATTTTTCTTAACTGACATACTAGTGCTAGCAATTTAATGGTAGTGCTGTACTACTTATAATTATGTACATGCCCGTGTATTGAGAGAGAGAAATAAATACACACAGAGAAGGGGGATGGTAAAGTTNGTTGTGTGGGGTAGGGTTTGGGGGTTTCATTTTATTCAGAATATTAGGCTCTGACTATAGTATTTCGTCGCTTGGATGCAATACCCCTATAAACGAAACCTTGACCGAAATTCTGGGTTTAACGCCTTTGGACTGCCAACAATATCGCGTATATTTGTGTCGAAATGTCAGACTTATGATTTTAGTAGAAGTTTGGCGGTGCGACAGAAAACTGCGGAGTAAATGTTTACTTAAAAAAAAAAAATTCACCATTTGGAGCACAATATATAGGAATATTGCACGCACTTGTTCGGGCATTTCATAAATTGTCACTAATAAAAAAGTTGGTATTGTTTCCCGACTTCAACCTATACCATAATAATATAAGACTTTCACACCAGGGAAAACAAGCGACAAAAACCATAAAATTCTGCTTTCCAGCTGTATCTAAGGAAGTTGTAACACAGCAGAGAGTGCAATAATATATTATCATACAACACACCGCAGTCACCGGTAAAGCTTACTTCGAAAGAGTCGCTTTACAATGTGCAATTTTATGAAAATGCACCGATTTTCGCTTCTCCTCTAAAGGCTGGATTTTGGTGTCTATCGGGGGATTATAGTCAGACCACGATTAGAATTCATGCATATACGAGCTTTAAGTTAAAAAAAAAAAAATCAGGCTCTAGGCCTCCACATACTGGTAAAAGAGATAGTATACAAACAGTTCTGTCCCTTCCTTTTTTTAACCATCAGTTATCTGGAAAACGAAGTTAATTGTAAACAATGAGAAAACGGGTGTTGCTCCTCGTCTCTCATGATCTCTCCCTGTGCAAACTCCGCTTGGTGCAATTTAGCTTGTAAGCAATTTTTATCCGTGCTTAATGATGGCATTTAATGATTTAATGTCGTGGTTAACAAAGGGCAATTACTCGTGATTGTTTGTGATTAGTATAATTATAGCTGTTGAGTACGGTTGAACCGTGATGCTTATCATGTTCTGTGGTTAAATTGGCCACATGGTTAAAGTAAACGATTGTTCCAGTCCTAATTCTAGTCTAGCTCTCTCTAGTTTTGTGTTCAAGAGTATCAAGTGGTGGAATTGAAAAAAAAAAAGGTGTTGCAGGCAGTGTTCCCCAATGACTTCAGCGGATTTCATTTGTGGGGCCCTGTGGCCTGTAGAACGCCAGATGTTTAAACTCCTTTTCATCTACATCTAGACTGAAAACTCTACATCAAGGACCCCCATAGTAAACAGTATCTTAGCATAGTGGTGGTGACTAACCTTGGCTATCTCGGAACGTTCCTGTGGTTCATGAAAAAAAAAATAAATTATAAAATAACTAAAGGACGCTTTTGAAATTTGGCCTCTGCAACCTATATAAAGGGTGTCGTGTTATTAGGCTTGTACTCTAGCTATATACACCTGGATTTCTCTAGTCCTATCTCTGGTCTATGCCATTCACAATGATCAGATCTTGTACTTATATTATCTAGTCTCTATCCCTTCAAGTTTTTTCCTCTTTCTTTCCATCTTTTCTGTCTTTTCAATTTTCTTTTCGTTTCTTTTTTAAATTTTTCCTTTAATTTGATGTATATTGATTATGTACAGGTGTATACAGTATGAAAATGATTGGCAAAAATGCCTAATAAAGAGATTGAATTGACACTTGAAGCAAGATTATGGTTGACTGAGTTTTTTTTGGTAAAGCTGAAAAACGAAATAGAAAATCGCAAAGAGCACCAGAACTCTTTGACGGATCCTTGGTTTGGAAGCTAAGACTAAGCACGTCTGGGTATATCCCGTGAACAAGGAAGCCAGTAGTCATCCTCAGGAACCTGAGTGAATGGATGTTTTTGTTTGGTGCTGTTTCAAGAATACACGCTACCTTTGTTGTTTGCTGTCAGTAGGTTCTGTATGAGAAAGTTGCTGTTTAGATGTACATGTATTAGGTCTGGCAATCCCGTCTGGAGAATGGGTGCTATTACTACTAATACATGTACTAGTAAGTACTTAATATGATATCAGCGGCGTCTTGAGGGTCACTCATTATGGAAATATGGAGGTTGTGGTAGGGGTGGATGGGCCAGGCTGACCCATACAGTAAACACCCAGCAGGAGATTACAAATTGAAGACTTGGAGACAAACTGGTTTTATCACATATAACTCCCTTCACCAACACCACCCATCTCGCAAAACTCTGAAGAGCACTGACGACAAATTCAAGAAGATACAAACACAACAAAGTACCGACACTTGAACACAGAAAATAACAAGAAACCAAACAGATCAGCTGGCAAAGAGTAGTAAAAACTCATGCACGCTGAAGTTGCAATTGACAACAACATAAATATGAAGAGCTTTGCAACAGACATATTAACCCTTTAATGCCCAAGGTATCAGATCTGACACATTTCGTGGAAGAAAGGAAAAGCAGATTAAGATAATTTTGATGCTTGTTCCAGCATGGTGGACCCAAATGGGATTCAGAAACTGGAGCTCAGAATTTTTGTGCTGTTACAAAGAGAGCTGGGCACTAGAGGTATGAAGATGCCAACAGCACCTGGCATAAAAATATGCAATTCTAAATAGTCCCTATAAAATCAGAAAATTGGCCATGGGGAAGGGGGAAAGGGGTTGGATTTTAATTTCAAAGGTTTAGATAGGTGCAAATATATGTGTAGACTCAGAATAGGTGAGGTTTAGTCACTCAAGTATAAAATGTGTGGTTGTTGCTAGGTGGGTAAGGTTACCCTGTTTACTGAGTGAAAAGGCCTTAAATAATGGGTTGTCTGCTTCACTGCCTAAGTTCTCAAAATCTAACTGGTTCAGGTGCATTTTTCTTTGTGTCAAAATTTGGAGGAAGAGCTAAACAATTATATTTGGAAAGTATTTTGACATGGCACCCCAGGATAAGTTAATGAGAGGTGTAAAACCTAATATAGACAACAGCGAAAAATACATTGGCATCTTCATACCTAGAGGGTTAGGCAGAACTCAAAAACAAGAAGAAGTACAAGGTAGAGAAAAGAACGGCGCTGAAAACAATACGCTCCCACAATTACCTGCGAAACCAACAACATGTGGACAGCAACGACAACAAAAACAAACACTGGAATAAGGAAGAAACTAGGGTGAAATTTGCATAATATATTATTATAATTACTGAATTGTAGCACCATAGAACTTTGGTTTCTGTTTGTGAGTACTGCAGTCACGGCTTTGCAAAAACTACAAGTTCTGAAAAAAATAATTCTGTACGTTACAAAAGAAGCTACTCATAGCTACACAGGAAACTTCTGAGAAAAAAAAA
>JAWQUT010000270.1:417636-447226 GCA_033807755.1 Ellobium chinense
AGGCTTCATAATAAAAAAATTGAACCAAAAAAAAAAAAAAAAAGGCAGCAGGAAGAACAGGTGTTTATTTTATTTATTTATTTATAAATATCTCACATGTCACCAAGATGTTGTGACGTGACTATTACAAACATTCATCAGCGATAATAATTAATATTCATAATCTACATAAGCTTGGTCTGCTGTAACATAGTACGATTTCTCAGAGCACAAAGAGATGTCTTGACTATAAATTCTGAGAAAAGGTAAATCCTTATGCTCTAAGCCATTGAGTTAACAAGTCAGCACAGCCAGACCCAGATCCTAGTATATTTACTTTGCCTTTATGTACTAAATCTAGCGATGATACATAATTAAGCACCGAACTACAATTAGGAAATGACAGTGACAAAATTTATACATGAGATAAAAATTCCAGGAAAAAAAAACAACGAAAAGGAAACAAAACTGAAAACAATTTAAAGGAAATAAAAAAAAAAATTCATCTCTTAATATATTATCACTCAAACATTATTTATCAAACAAGGTCATCACTGATTGAAGTGTAGAATGACAAAAACTGGCTGTCAGAGGCAGATCTTTTTATGGGCAAACAAGTGTTAGCACCATTCGTAAAGTAATGAATCACAAATTTTGTGCACAGGAGGCGCAGGCAGTGGCAAAATTAGCCTTTCTTTTTTTCCAGTGCTAAGACTCCTAAATTCACTATCTTCTCATTACATTAAGATCAAAGTCTTCAAAAATTTGAATAGAGGCAGTCAAGAAAACTTCCTTCTAAAATCTTGCAATAATCTGCAATTTATTTTCTAAATACCTAGCACCAGGCGTAAAACAATTTATCACTAATGGGCTATCAAAATGTGGAGACGTACAACATCGCTGCCTTGACAAATTTGGTTAGACTGTTAGAGTAATTCATGATGCAAAATTCTTCAATGAAATTCATGTTTCAAAGCACGCAGCAGTACAACATTAAAGGGGAAAATAAAAAAAAAAACAACAAAAAAAAACTGGAAGCCATACAAAAACTTGTCAATGAACAACGAATTGTGCAGATGATGACAAGCTTTCCATAAACATACAGGGACTTTGCTTACATTACAGGCAGCTATGAGATTAAAAGGAAAATATTACAAGTGTAATGTACTGAACGCCAACTAAAATATAATACCCTACAAAGCAATAATTAATTATCATTTCATGCCTTGTGTTAAACAAATGCTGGGGCAAAATGTAGATGACATTGAGGGTATGTTGACAGTAACAACAAAAATAAAACTTAACAGATCAATTACAAAAAAAAATAGTGAAAAAGGAATATGCAAATATGTAACAATAATAATTTCATTAGTGAATAAATATATAAGTGGTTATTTTTGACTCAACAGTTTTGTCCAAACACAGCAAAGTGCAAAGAAATATTTTGTTGAATGATGCTCATTTTTGCTCATTAGTTGTAAAATAGGCATTGAATAATAAAGGCACTTTTAAGGCACATTTTTTTTTTTTTGCTGTCTGTGACACACAAACGAGCTCTTTTTACCACAGACTGAAATACAATTTTCAAAAAAAAAAAAAGAGAAGAAGAAAACAAATTCAAATATGTGCAAATATATTACCATTGTGATACTTTAAAAAGTCTGTCTTTATTGTTGAAATAATGATCAAAGATGGAGACATGAATGAAGAAAACAACACCAAACCACACATTTACTTCTCTGTTCTGCAAGAACAATTAGTATACAATATGGACTAAAAATTGCTAGGTGTGATAAAACTCTAGTTATATAACATGCACACATTCAATTTAGTTTGTAAAAAATTATACTGACACATTTCTTGACCACCTACCCAATCCCTGATCCACTCGACCTTTTCATTTAGCCAAAGCATATTCTACAGTAATCTGTACTCATCTGATGCTAAATAAAATCAATGGCTGTACACATAACAAATCTGTGATGACAGATCTCTTATACATTCACGTGTACGGCATGATGTTGATTATGCTGCATATGTAGTTGAATGGTCTCACTCGGGAAAATGAAGACAATCCTGGATGTGTAGCTATTTAAAAATCTTTCAGTAGTGAAATGACAAGACAATACCATTCTATCCGCAACCCAATTAACTACCCTATCACCTTAACGTCATACAAAAGTATACCTTAACATCTGCAGAATTTCATCTTTATCAGGACTATACTGGCCATACTGTATCGGATCTTTCAAAAACTGTGGAATATCTAAGCAACAACTGAAGCTAAAACCTGCAACTTTCAACGAGGTTATGACATATTTATTCTTGACTTGCCAGTTTCTAAACGCAGCCACCATCCTAAAATTCAGAACTGAAACTTGCTTTTCAGCAGTAAATGGGTCAAGCAATTAATCTGCAAAGCCGATTGACTTGTAATTTGTATTTTACCCATTTTTTGGCTAAAACCTACTTCAGTTTACATTTTCTTCTTCTATCATTAAAAACGGGAAAAGGTCATACGATCTATATCGCTTTTGAAACTCTCATCTTTAAAAGTTATTTCTGTTTCATACTTTTTATCGTAAACTGCATAACTTTGACAAATACACTTTTTGTTCACATTTGAGCTTGTACACTTTTTGAATACATTCAATTATGTACAGCAAATATACATGAGTTAAATAATATATCAGATGATGTAGAAAAACACAAGCAAAGATGAAGGGCTTAAAGAGTGGTCATGAGAAGATTGCTTAATGAAACATGTTTACACACTGGGAAGACAATTAATTCACGTGTACAGCTTCAAAAAAAAAAGACATGCGAGCCACTCCTTCTCATTATGAAATTCCATGCAGATTCTTACTCAAGAGAGAAAGGCTGCATGAAATGTTAAAAAGTATGTGGCAGATCTAAAATAACAGATTTTTAGGAGACCCATCTTGAGCTCATCTCAGTTAATACAGTTTAGAGCCAACAAAAAGTTATGACAAACTACACACTATCCATCTTATAGAGTAATTTTTCTCCGAGAACAAATTCGAGTTCAAACATTTTCATTTCTATGTTTTTCCAGGTGAAATAAAAAACAGTTTGCTGTTGAAGCAAACATATGATTAAGACAGAGAAAGTGAGTTGATTAAATACAGATACAAGATCTGCCACTGAAAATATTAGAGAAACAACAAGTTGTTTTGTTTTTTTTTAACATGGAGCCAAAACAAAATTTCAGCAACAAGGTGTATAAAACACTAATGATGTGCCATACACATCATGAGAGGAACAGGGAGAACACAGAGAAATAGTTATGCTACACAACGTGGTTATGTCAACATATCTTTCACATGAATATCTGCCATTTTGTGGATGTGTATTAGTTCATTCCCAAGTAGTCATGTCTGGTGAGCGGAGCTGTGTCAGTGACAGGTATAATGGCAGCTGATTGAAGTTGAAGACATAAAGGGCAACTGTCTCAAATCTCTAAATAATTTTTCTAATCTAAGAGAAGAAAAAATAACGGGTCTGAAATAATGAGCTGATGACTTTCTTTTGAAAAACATAATTGTTTTTCTTCAAAACTTGCCAACCAGCTTTTGAATCTTCTGAAACTCAGAAACCTTCAATGTGTTATCATGACCATCCATGAAGTCATAAGATACTCAAATAAACTTTGCAGTAAATGAAGATTGAAATGAAAAAGAGACACTTATGTGAGATTATCGGTTCAAATTACAATGGAGTGAATATAAAAGAAAATAGACTAGTTTTCCATTGTCACTCCCAAAAATGACCTAGCCTAATAAGTTGGTTGAGTGACCATGACTTAGCAGAGTAACGAGGTGTACTCTCACAGACTGCACCTGTCAGTAAGTGAATAAACCAAATACTAGACTTCATCACAGGGAAAGGACTGCAGCCTCTGTGGTCCTTTGCTTCTTAATTATTTGGGATTCATATATGAGAAATTTCATAGACTTCGAATAAAGTCTTCAGCTTGACGGGAAAGCTCCTCTCAACTGACATGACTACTGTAACAGTTGGAAAAACAGCAATGGTCTAAGAATGACCAGTGGACTGCCTATGGCATAATTCTGTCACCACCGACCATTTTCAACGCTCTGTCCTGGTTCAACAGCCTCAGATACGTTCCACATGTTGAAGATTCTGCAGCCACTTTCAACATGATCAAACACAGGCACTTTCATAATAATGCGTTTGCATCAAGCATGGCTATTCTGTCTTGTCATACACTCCACAATTTTCATCAGGGTTACATGCTCACTTAGATACGCAAATATTCCAACAATATTAAATCAAATGAAGATTGTACTTTTTGTGTCTGCTATAAACAGCAAATATTTCCAGCAAACAGTTCGGTTTTTTGTTTTTTTACTTAGAATAAGCAAAATGAAAGGCACAACATCACACCACAAAATAAATGCTGGAAGTGAAATCATATAAAATTATTGTAGGAAAACTTTACCCTTTTTTTTTTTTTAGTTTGTTTTGTTTTGAAATTATATAATGTTGTAAGCAGTGAATTAACAATAAAATCAGCGGTCACACATTCCCACCCTGCCCACATATTCAACAACAAACTGTACAGCATCTTACAACCTTAGAAATCTCGCCGTGCTGTGTTTTCTATACATAATACAATGAAAGCGTTGTTACACGCATATTCCTCTTGATCTAACAACATGTGTTTCATCAAAGAACTTGCACGTCCCATTTCACCTCTGGCTGCTGAATGCCACTTGTCGCAGAATTTTCCTGTAAGGAACTCCCCTTTGCCATTAGAGCCGTGCCAAATATATTTCTGGGGCCTGAAATCACAAAATGTTTACATGTTAATCCCACAATGAAGAGGAGGTTTCAATACAGAGATAAACTTCCTTGTTTCTTACATGTCTGGAAGTTGTTTTTATTTTCCAATCTGATATAGTCTACATAGTCATGTACAGCCTGCTTTGGTCTATATCAATATTATGCTTCGAAAATGGCTAACGTCATTCACACTTTTAGGAGAACGTCGGGGAAACATTCAAATAGCAAAACAACAGAGTCAGTGTGTATCTCTGCAATGGCAAATCTTGGGGGGGGGNGGGGGGGGAGGAGGGGGGTAGCATTGCTGCATTTTAATTTTTCTTACAAGTCCTCATGGGCCTTGATCTCATAAACAGCGTTAAAAATTAATGTCTGATTTAGACCATTTTAAAAGCACAGTTACGATGTCTTAATGGACGACACAAATCTGTGTCATTTGAAAACAATAATAAGCTGCAATAGTATCAAGACTAAGAAGTATATGTGTCAAGATGAACCACAGATTGTACTGAAACTATCACTCTGAAATTTACTAGATAAAAAGTTATACTATGAAATGCTATGTATGCTTAAACCTCGTTATACCGTCAATATTGTACGTCTGAGTGCATCCACTGATTTAAAAAATAGTGGAAATTAAACCGATACATCGCTCCGTACATCTCTATCCGTCATATTAAAGCCAACACCCTGTATTTTCCCTTTTTTTACCTTGTATTTTCCCTTCTTTTACACTCAACTATTGTAAAATCCACCCCAGTGGAAGAATGGGCTAAGCGAAAAAAAAGTTACTTTATCACTACACGTTTGACACAGCATCCCATTGAACCCATCTATGCTAGGCCTGGTTTGACCTAGATTTACACATGAGGACTATGCATATATATATTGTATATACATATTTATCCTTATTTGAAATGGATAACTTAGGTATCAACGAATGCTTTGAAAGCAGTTAAAAAGTGCTGCTTGTTTATTTGTGTATTTGCTTTTGTGAAACCTAAGAACTTGGAGAAGACATGAATTGTCAATGATCTGGATGTCATGTTTTGAAGATGAAAATGCAGACACGCATCCACGACTACTCGGAAGGGTTAAAGGAGGTAAAGACTTACCAAACTCCGTCTGTCATGATGTCTTTTCCATCGAATGAAAGGATAGGAGTCTCATTGTTGAAATGAGCCCCGCCGCCATTTGTTAGATCGTTCCAGGAATTGAACAGAATCTGACCCTTAAAAAGAAGACAGAAAACGCTGCACTAAGCTTTCGAACAAAATTTTATTATCTCCAAAAAGGTGTATCGCTTTATTGCAGTTCTTCAGTCATTAGGATGCTTTAAAGTTTATTCATATTTTCTGCACTTCAACCACAACCACAATCGCCTCTCACCCCCTTTCCCAATTCAAATCTCTAAACACTGAAATATTAAATGACGTTCAGCAGATCACATTGAGCTACTGCACTGAGCTCAGTAAACACAAGCCATTAGAAGCATAAAAATATTGTAATTAAAAGGAGTTGGAATTATTTTAATGACTTTCTTTTTTTTTTCATAAACATACAGCATTTCGTTGCGAGAAAAAATGTTGCAAGTAAGTGGAAACTGCTATTATCTGGATCCCATTTAATCACAACTTGAACCCTAACTCACAAATTACTGGCTGCTGCATACGTTTATAAGTTTTGTTTTTCTGATTGTACAGCGGTCTTGATTTACAAAATTATGACTGTCAAAGAATGAATCCATTTGAAAATAACACTTCATACAAGTCCCAAATCTATATAATGTGGGGGTGAAGTGCAGCTAAAGTTGATGTTAACATGCCATCTTCACATAAATGTATTTAGACTTTGAATTGACAATAGGAATCTGCAGATCTCTTAGTTACCTTTGAATTGACAATGGGAATCTGCCTATCTCTTGAGTAGTAGATGATGGAATTCAGGTTCTGGGTCTCTGATGAGAGGAAGGCTCTGTACGTCCCTGTCAATCCAGCGCGTCGGGCCTGCCTGTGACATTCATAGTCGGCGCCCCGAATACCTCTCATGGAGCCAGCCATTGGTTTGTCTAGAGCCAGCAGGTGGAGCTAAGACACAGAACGGCCACATATTGAAATGAAAAACATGCATCAAAACATGCTTTAAATGGGTTAAATACTTCTGAGGTTTTTTTCTCCCCCCACCCCCTTTAGGTATCCACGGCTGTTTCCGAAGGCAATTGACAAGTGCTGCTTGTTTATTTGTTTATTTATTTAAAAAAGACCATATTTTAATGTGGTATATAGTGTTTTAATTTAAAAAAAAACAACAAAACTCCACACCGCTTCTATCCTTGTAACATTTCGCATGAGGTCCACGTTCTTACAACAAGGTTAGTCTATTCTACACATTTTTGTAATTTTACTCACACATGAATGTATATTCTGTTATGTTTACAGTGTGCAAATCCAAATTTTCGAATTCAGCTTTGGTAAGGGGTAGAATTTGTCTGAATCTCAATCGTATAGACAAAGCCGCTGCTGCAGTTTTCTTATGAGGACTGTAGTATAAACCTGACAAACAGGTGCATACAAAAACCTGACTTACCATTGGACCCCCTGTCACAACGTTGGGCACAGGAATGATATTAAGAGGTGGAGCTTCTGTTGTCTGTAAAGGATAATAAAACAAGCATATATTATCATAACTAATTCAGTGCATGGAATACAAAAAGAGACTGGGACAGACATTAAGCAAATTTTTCTGACATTGCATGTACCATGTGTCGCAAACAAAAAACCACCACGATAACGACACCCACCAAAAACGTAACAACTCCCACAATTTTCTATGAAATCACATGAAACTTCATACTATGTTTAGATGTCCAATGAAACACAATCGTAGAAAGTCTGAATAAAATGTACTGAAAATTGTTGTCTTTATGGCGTTTTCCAAAAAAGACCTCAAGTTTAAAAATTATGCAAATTTGTGAAACGTCAGAAAATCAGCACAAAACCACCACAGAAAAAAAAGTCGAGGGGATTCAGATCTAGGTTATATTTCAAACTGACATAAAATGCGTAATCTAGTGCGCATTTTAATGAAATTTCAACAAATGGTAGATCTTTGGACATATTTTAAGTGTACAAAATTCCAAGTCATTTTTTAAATTTTTGTAGGAGAGATTAAGAATTTGGTGGGTATCGTTTTTTTTTTTTTTGCGACTGCACGCCGCTCTCTTGGCAGGATTACAACCAGTGAAAAGTCAATGTGCTGTCACAAATCTTTAGTGCTATATGAACAGAAAGTATTATTTTGTTCACGGTTGAAGTTCAACTACTGGGATTTAAAAAGGCTTTTGATGTCATATGAAGATTTCATCAGCTATGAAGTCTGTAGAAAAACGGCGATTTTAAAAAAAATGACTACTTTGCCTCCAATTCTATACTCATCTTTAATAATTGGATATATATGAATTATAATGTTTTATTATAAGAACCTACAAAATACAGACGAAATCACATAGAATGAATTCAAAATTTCGGTTCAAAATTCACTGAAATCGGATTGAGGTGAATTATAAAGGTGAAGCACCGATAATATGTCTGGTAAAACATGCTTCTTACATAAAAGTATCATAATTAATCATAACTAATCATACATCATACAGAAGATAAGACATGCATGCACAACTTTAAAAAGTTCATAATTTCACAAATAATTACATATAAAAGGAGACATTTAGTGACTTAACTATTTGTCATGCAATTCTCTGCCACAGTTAAATGACTTCCCTACGTCCTCTTACTTCTTCATCTATTCTTGAATAATATGGAACATGGGGAGCACAACATCCAATATTATTACAAGTGTAAAGGTCAATTAGGTAATTGTGGATAACTGTTCTCTTCCACCAGTGACATGAAAGGTAAAATCTAGCGCACGAAACTTAGACACTGTCATTCCATGAAAATATTGACTTTGAAGTTTTTTCTAAAAGAATGTGTTTAAACTGTTAGACAGGTGAACAAAAATATGGAATAATTATCGCAAAAATGTAACAAAAGTTCCGAGCCACGAAACAAAAAGAGATAAAATGCAATAAAATAAATAATAGTTTTTCACACAATGCACTAAAAACTACGGGTGCGATCACGTGCCATATCTATCTACATGATGACAGTAAAGGAATGTATCATTAAGGCAACACTTGTTTGGTTCCCACGGAGTGCTGATTACAAAATGGTCAATCTGATGAAGATGGGGATAAGGGGGGAGATTTTAAGCATGTAATGTGCAGAAAGGCAGATAAAAATGGTTGAAGAAAGTTGTAAAACTGAAATTCAATATGACTGAGAAAAACAAAACTAAAAAGGTATAATCTTGGTGCTTTCAGTCGACACACACAGTGGTGAAAATTGTTGATGAAAGGTGCAAGGCGCTCTCTATAGTAGTCTAAGAAGCATGGGGCGTTTGTAGCTCCTAAATGACTGCCTTTGATATTTTCAGGAATCATATCATTGCAGCATTTTACGATACTACAAATTAAGGGATACTCGAACTCATCATGTAACCTATTTCAATACTTCACTTAACTGTTGGAATTATCGCAAGTGGTTGAACTCAGTTAAAAATTTCTAATATCCTTGTCATCTCTAGTATCACCTAGTCAAGTAAATGTCCATAAATCTATCCCGAGTTAAGAGGATACTCATGACACTGTCCAGTGTACTAACTATTTGGCACAATTTTATCGCAGCTGTAACATGTTAAACTGAACCAAAATGATGGAACACTCCCGGGATACATTCAAAATCAGAATGCACCTCGCTGATTAATCTGACTGCTGATGAAATTTGAAAGATTCGCTTTCATCACGTGGCTCAGGCCTTGATATCCTACTTCTACAACTGCGAGGCATAAAATTCTGAAACCTCTGACTGAAGTGTGATATACATTCGTTTTCTTCAGCCAAAACATAATATTTTCTTTTTTTATGTTTTTTTTCTGTTCATTTCTGTCAAAACGATGTACATAAAAGTCTCCAAATGTATTTTATTAATATCTGAAATACTGACGTTAAGAATCTAAAGACCGCTGCTGCTGCGAGGAGATAGGATAGGTCATTGTGTGGTCACTCTGCAGTGCGTTTACCAATACCACACTCTTGTGACTAATAGCTTAGTAATGTGAACATTTCTGCACGCCTGTGATATCTCATAACATGGAACGGAATACACATATAAGAATAAACTCCAAATAGTGAGCGTAAATCAGAATCAAAATATCGGCTAGCAAGCTCACATCATGTATGTTCAATATGGTATGCAAGCAAAAGAACTTTTGGTTTAACTGGCCAAGGCCAAATCTTAAAGACATCGGTCAATGCAAAAGTAAGCATGGGTACCGGTATACCTTTGTGTATACCAGCATCATCGAATTGGAGTTATGAAGGAATACCACGCCCTATATCATTGTTCCCACCTCCATACCCACACTTCCACCTCCCACACCATCACCACCCCTACCCAGGCATGAAGTCAAAGCGGGATTTGCAGATTAATAATGGATGAAAACCGATGATAAAGTCGCAGTTTGCTGAATCATTCCGATCAGAAAGCAGAGGCCTGGACGTAGGAGGGGACAACTAAGCTTGGATGAAAACTACAGGGAGAAGCAGCAAATTCATGCATTAAGAGATGGTGAGTAACGTCTTGTCCAAGCATCGATAGTATCACAGTTATCGCGCAACATGTGAGTGAACTTGAAAATGGAATGATAATGCTTGCAGCTTGGACTAGTCAGGTTATTTATTTTTAGCCCGGGAAAGCAGTAACCTTGCCTAGCTTTTTTTTTTCACCCACACCATCAGTTCAATGAAAAGAAAAGGTCAGACACCCTTGTGACATATGATATCAATCCGAACAATTTTTTTTTTTGTGGCTTCATTAAGAAAAAACAATCCATTTGGTTTGTCTAAAATCCAACATTCAATCAGGCACATTAATTTATAACTCCATAGCACTATGGAGTAAAAGCCATAGTCAAGTGGCCAGTGACGAATCAGAAAAGTAAGCCAAATGAATTAAGAATATAATTTGGTGGGTTTGACCAATGTGAGAACCAAACAAGTAATCAGCCAAACATGAAAATGAAACAGAAAAGAGTGAGTAGGAAGCATGCAGTGCATGAAAAAGCCTGGCAGCCCAGATGCCCCTGCTTGACTTACACTTGGGATGACCGGCTGGGACTGAAAATAAAACAGTGCTCATCAAGAGGACAATAAGCAGTGGATACAAAAGAAACGAAAGAATCTTATAAAATGCAAGTGTAGTGAGGAGTGCTCAGATTATATATTTTACACCAGTATATATATTTTAAACTAACGTTCCATTATTATAACATGTGAATAGATTATCTGCTACGCTAACACTAAAACACATACTACTTTATGGGAAAGTAGTAAAGTACTAGATAATTATGTCGCTACACTGTCATAACAAGACTGGTTAAGATTTTTAAACTACTGATGCTGATATCAAAATGCGGATTTACAACGTTAGCGGCTTTCCGAAAAACGAAAAAAAAATGGTGATTTTTGCATTCATCCCAAGAAAGTGCGGGGTGTTACGGGTTAATTAATCTCTTCAATATGATATGCCACAAATAATGCATAAATCTACTGTTGTGTGTCTCTAATGAAAAGTGGCAGGCAGTTGGCGGATTAGGTAAACGATTCAGTTAACCTAGGACCTTGACCTTTTGCTGTATAAAATAAATTTCTTAATTTCTGTATAAACTCTCGGGATACCAATATTTAACAATATTTCACCGCAAAACGTGTAAGCTTAATAATACTATAGGATGCTTCATGAAATGGTCAAACCCTTGACAGAGGGTACATCTACAATACAAGGATAATGGAATCCAGTGTGATACCAGGGCTAAGCTCTCGTTTAAGAAATATTAAACTCTCTCACGCACATACACAGAACATCGAAGCACATCTCTCAAACACACGTATTCATACCAGTGAGCTACATCATAATATTACATTACATCACATGTTTATATGTACACAAGCATAATGATTGATATTCATGACACCTGTTGAATATAATGATAAAATATCAATATCATTATCATTCATAATAAAAGCACCGGTTTACAATTTACATAGTTTAGGATACAAGTATTTATATTATTCAGTGGAATTTGGATGATTTATGCAAAACCACTCAAACAGATGGCTTAATATTGAAAGAGAAATATATCTTTAAATGATGCTTCCTGTTGAATTTTAGTAAACAGTAGTCCTGTATAAATGAATTTATGCTCACAAACGATGATTCCTGTTGAATTTTAGTAAACAATAGTCCTGTATATAAAAAAACAAAAAAAACTTTGTGCTAACAAAAACGAAATCAACAAAATAATGTTTCCACATGGTTGCAAGACGGGGTGATTTATTACAACCTGTGAATTTAAACCTTACTGATCTAATGCATTATTTACTTTTTGCTGTTTATGCAGGACGAGATACTCGTCTCTACTAGAAAACAAAATGAGGTGTGTGATATATCCACAGAGGGAAAAGGAAGTGGGGGATGTTGTAGTCTGAATCTTCGTTAAAAAACATAGCCAAGATCGTGCCTGAGAGTAACTCTACGAACTTCATAATCCCAGCAACATGGCAGACATCATAAACTAGAGCATTTCATGAATACACCATACTCTCCGTTCAGATACACAGCTTAGCTCTGATCATTTGTGTATGCTTCGAGGTAGATTTAAAGTTACATTCAATGTAACTAGACTATCATATTACAACATGAAAACTTGCAACCAAACTACAAAATTGAATGAAATGTCCCTTTCACTTTTAATAAAATAAAAATGAAAATTCTTGATTATCCCTATACCGAACTGGCCTCACAACAGGTCTACTGTTAATGTTTAGCAATAATGAGCAATAGTCATATTACATTTTCCTTTGCAATTTGGTAATTTTATTTGACAAGTAAGACAGTGCATTGCACTATACTGAAGTGAATGCAAAAGTTCCGAATGCTCTTGTGTTGTGTGTAATGAATCGTCATCTGTGTACTCATCAAGCCTCTTTCATACCACTATCTAATTCTTTTTTACATTATCATTCTCCAGAAACCGAAAAATATCAAAGAAAACGACTGTATTGTGAATCTGATCAGAGGGAAATGGTTTTAACTTAACTCTTAAAAACTCAATATATCTGCTCCTCATCATCCCGAGCAGTCAGAATATTTTCTAGATAACCTGTAAACAAACGTACTTTCCATGTAGGCTCCATCTAAACATCACTACTCTAAACCCGTTAGAATTCTATCGTGGCAACCTCTGATACCAAAATCCTTCAAACTAATGGCACTACAATGAAAGTGTTAACAGGGAAAAAATTATTAGCATTTCTAACTCTACAAGAGATGAGTACCAGAATAATGAGATAAGTTAAGACCAGACATAGCCAGAGAAAATGAGTGATGCAGTTGAAGTTGAGTGTCAGTGCGTGTATCCTGTAGATGAGGTAAGTAAAGTCTTAAGAAACTCCGCCAAATGAAAGTAAATGCTCTGGTTTTTCTATTCACCCTTCTATGACAGGACAGTCGAAAACATCATATGGTTATTTTCAGTATCATTTAATCCTCGCGTTTAGCTAAGTCTAGAACTACCGCGTGCAGTAAGTAGGTTATAAAATATCCATTTCAAATTCAAAACGGTGGACTTTTCTTGACTGTGGCCATAAAGAAATTTGTGTGATTCAAATGATTCTTGTGTTGCCTAGCCACTTCTGTTATAGTGGCTCATACAACATATTATTGGTATTATATAGCATTTTAGGATTACTGAACCATTCAATCAATCAATCAGTCATATACGATAACCACTTTAGACAAGCAACGCAATGTTCCTTAAATTCAAATCGAAATTCAATTATCAGCAGAAGTTCCTCTCTGGTACTCAGCTTGCTGTAAAGCTTAAACGATTTCATTGTTCCTGGCGGTTCTTAGAAGACAGAATGTCGAGAGTCAAGAAGAAGGAATAACATAGGAACCAAACAAAAAAAAAATCAGTTCTACAGAGTCTGATTTTTTGACCTGTCATGTTTCATCAGTATGCCTCAGCCTAGACATCGTTGCCAAATGCGACTCAAGCTTACAACATGGTAACCTCTCCTTACCTTTGGGTTAGCCACTGCCTTGCGCTGCATCAAAATTTACGTGCAAGAAAAGCTGTCAACTAACTATAGCGACAACACTGAAAGCGGCAAAACCTTCATAAAATACACTCCACACAGTCGTAACCACTGCAAATTTACAGTCATTTGTCGGAGCATTTCAGCGGTGAAGTAGCAAGAAGTAGATAGACTAGAAGAACTACGATGTATGAAATACTGTATGTACTAAAAAGACACTACATCGACAATGGCTTGCTCCTCTACACAGGAACAAGGGAGCTATATAAGTATTATGATGAAAATTTCGTTCTGCACACAACAACCAGTGTATACTGCAGTCGAACCTGTTATTGACGTTCACCTGTCTACGAGGGTCACGTGGCTTTCAAAAAGGATAGTAGTTGGGATCTCTAGAATCATCACCAAAATCCTAAGTGCATGTCGATCACTGCCATAGATATCTATCGTTATCAGTAGGCCAATGATAATAAAATGATAATACGACTAGAAAGTACTGTGCGCTGTATCAGATGTCACATCACATTCCCGGCCGCAGACTCAGGGACCCTTTTTTTTTTTTCGTTAAATATGTAAAACTAGTGAAGCATATCGGTACATGCGCATCGCTGTTCCTGAAATTCTATCAGTTTACATCATTCTCGCATTGACTGAAGATACCGTGTGTATAGTTTACGTAAAAAGATGGCGGCCCGAGTACTGCCGGAACCAGCCGAAATATTTAACTATTACATGGTATCGGCCCTTTCCTTCGCCGTGAGCAAGAGTTGCGGGCCTTAGAAGCTTGCGAGATCAAAAGCATTTGACTAGCATTAGTATGGACTACATTCTGCATGGATATCATAAATGATAAAATGATACAAAACTTAAAGCGTGAACGAAAAAAAACCAAAACAAAACAAAACAAAACACCTCCGCAACATATCTTCAGCTGCCAGATTAACTACATTTCCCCCACGTGACTTCCACGTTTAATGCGTCACTTACTTGTAAAGGTCACAACAGACCCCGGCCCTTCGGGTGGCCCCTCATAGACAAGTTCAGGTTCGACTGTAATATCATACATATAAAAGTCGTACTTGTGTAAATGGCTATCTAGGTGGGTAAATATGTTGAATATACACTGAAGACTAAGAGACGGAAGCGACATCAGCCGTAGCGTAGGTAGGCAAGCCCTCCTCCAAGCTAGGCAAGGCATTGTTTTCAACTCAGTCCCAGAGCAAAGAAGGGGGGAAGGCAAATACACACACGGCTAGTTAGAGCTCATAGCCAAATAGTTACAAGTAGCTTTGCGCCGATGGCACAAGGGAGGCTGAGTCGAGGCAGAGCAGTAGGACTCACACTCAGATAAGCGAAGATAAGAGAGGGCAGGGCCCCGATACTGGCGCAGGAGATATAATACTTGGAGTAAAAACTAGAAGTGAATGGACATGTGTTTACCCTCAGGATGTCAAGTGCCTTGTGGTCTCGCCCCTCGTCTCCTTGGCTGCCTCCACCTGGGACGTGGTAGTTGGTCAGTGAGATGGTGCCGTCTTCATCCGGGCTAATCAGGAACACGCTCTCATTATCCGGCTCCGCCGGTTGGTCTCCGGAATGGCCTCTATGGCTGTGACTGTAGCGCAATCTTTGGCGCCTGAGCCTCTCCTCTCTCAGTTGCCTGTTTCTTTCCCGAAGTTCCGCCTCCAGTTGTTCTCTGTCGACACGTCCTGTGCTGTCCACGACCCTGACATTTGTTCTACCTACAGACCCATGGCCTGTCTGAGCTTCCTGACCGTTTCTTCTTTCATCTCTTCTTCTCTCTCGCTCTCTTTGTCTTCTCGCGAGCTCCTCCTCTCTTTCTCTTCGCATCTTCTCTCGCAGCTGAAGTTCTTTCTGTCTTTCTTCTTCTTGACGTCTCCTTTCCTCCTCTTGCTTTTGTCTCTCTTCCATTTGTCTTTGCCTCTCTTCTTCCATTTTCTTTCTTTCTTCCAATCTTTTTTCTATTTCTAACCTCCGTCTTTCCTCTTCCAACTTCCGCTCCTCTTCCAGTCGTTTTCTTTCTTCTTCGGCTCTCTGTCTCTCTTGTTCCATCCGCAGTCTCTCGCCGTTTCTTCTCCTCTCCTCTTCTTCCCTCTGCCTCATCAGCTCTTCTCTCGCTCTCTCTTCTTTCTTCCGTCTATCCTCAGCATCGCTGTTGCCTTGCTGTGCCTCCCCATTCCTCCTCCTCTCTTCCTCATCCCTTTGTCTTCTTTGCTCTTCCCTCCTTCTCTCCTCCTCTTTCCGTCTCTCCTCTTCAGAGTCGTTGTTCCCAAGCCTTCTGTGATTCCTCTCTTCCAACTCCCTCGCCCTCCTTCGCTCCTCCATTTCTCTCTGCCTCCTCAAAATCTCTCTCTGTCTCTCCGCCTCTAATGCTTCCATCTCTCTTTGCCGTCTCAACATCTCTCTCTCCCTCTCAGCCTCTTGCTCTCGTCTCAGTCGCTCTTCTTCCTCCTTCTGCCTCTTCCTCTCTTCCAGCTGTCTGAGATACATGTTCTTCTCCTGCTCGTCCCGGTCAAAGTCGTTTCTTCTCTCATCGACATCCGTATTCCCCTGCAGGCCAAGGGTTCCCTGATTCCTGTCAGGGCGGTTCTCCAAGTCATCATTGCGCTCCACAACTGGCCGCGGATTCTGAGCATGCATTAGGAATTGAGACATGATAAATGTGTTGTTGCTGTTGATGGTGCAGACACTGCTGCTGTTGTTGCACTTGTTCTTATTTGCTTTCTTTTATCATCGTTGTGAAACTGGTTATATTTAATGTCGCTTGATATTTGTGATAATGAAACAAGTGTTTGTTTGTTACAGTAATTATTTGAAATGTTACTTTTAACGTCGCTGAATGGCTGACGATAAATGTACAATGCGTTTGTATCTGTATAGCTTTAACGTGTATCTGAAGTGATATATGTAATTTGCTTTAGTTTATTGCATTTGAAAATGGAGAGAAAAACCATTGCGTTAAAAAAAAAGACAAAAACGAAGTGTTTGTCGATTAAAATACCTGGAGGGGGAAAAAAAGTAAATTCATCACATTATGAGGCTGAAGCATTGCGATAATACATGTATAATACAATTCATTACATACAAATCACAATGGATATTAACATAAATTATGTACACATGGTCGATCAGACACTGGTCATAATGACATTCAAACATTCAGACTTACAGCTATAGTTTATTGAGGTGGCCTTGGATGGGGGAGAGGGAGTATTGTGGCAAGAGCCGGGGGGATGGAAACGACTCGTGTGATTTGGTACCGCTCTCTGGTGAACCATGATTTTTTTTTTTTTAAGGAAGGTGAAAAAGAGCTTGAACTGGATCAAAGAAAGGAATAGCTCTGAAACTCTGAAACTGTACGTTCCGTGAACACCGACTGTTGCCTTTGTGAATTGGTGACTATATATGTGGAAANGGAGGCATGCTGGTATTTTCCTACAACTTTCTTGGTTCCTCCCTCAAAGATTTACACACCATTATTTTGTACGTCTTTGATATAAATAGAAGCCTAAAGAAGGAAGGGAGAGGTGTAAAACTGTATGCTAACAAAGGGATTGCAGGCATTTGGGGAGGGGGAGATTGTCAGCTACCTACTGCCCCATTCCCTTTCGAGTCGACAGTTTTCATCACCACACTGTGTATTGTACTGTCCATTTAGTAATACTCACTCGCTCCTGATATAAGCTTTCTATCCTAACATAACCTAGCGAGACTACGGTGCCGACATCTTCCTATCTGAAATTACTGCCTATTGCATTGGTCTAATTCTAGCTGTAAAAATTTCTGTCTTGCAGAAATTCTAAACTTTACTACGACCGGTTTCGTACACTTGCGGAAGCTGGAGCGGAAAAAAAAATAATGATATATGTATAAAGTTTACCTTTGTATCACATGCATCAAACTGGTAGTTTCTGAAATGTTTACCTTCTCATTGGTACACAAATTAATATCTGCAGGATTATTTCAAGATATACGGTTTAGATTTAGCGCTACTCTCTACCTAGTTTACTGTTTAATCATCATTAATTACTGATTTTTACTGGTTTGAACCATTTCTTCATTTTTGAAAATGAGGAAAAATAAGGAAGAAAAAAAAAGGGGAAGAAAGACATGGGGACAGGGAAAAAGCTGAGAGATGGTATTCATTCAAGAAATCGAATGAGAATCAAAGTTTTGGAAGTTACATGAGAAGTGAACGAAACAAATATTCTTGGGCGACTTAATAATTGGTGATGGCTATGAAAATTACAATAGAGAAAGACTAAGAGAAACAGAGAAAGGGAGAGAGAAAGAGAGAAAGAACAAACGAACATGAACGAGATGGAGAAGAAAAATGGGAGAGATAAATAAAACCCTCAAAAAAATAGTTTCATAATCGTACAGTGGAATACTAATTAAATTAACACTGGCTAGCATAAAGATCGAGATACCCGATAACTGATCACTATAAACGTTTCAAGGGAAACAACTCAACAATTAAAGAAATAATGAATACTTATTCTGTAAAGAACAGACTGATTGCTCGATGCAACTTTTACAATCCTACACTATGATTGTTATGAGGCTGATCTACTGTTTAGCGCGAATACAACTTGTTGAATCCCACGCGGTAATTTCTTTCACAGCTACCTTTGGGAGCTTTTGTACCACACTATCTTACCAACTAACGCAAGCATACCTTTCTGAAAAAAAACCCCTACGTTTACGGTAATGGTGGGGAAGAAATGAAAAGTTGTTGATCAGGGGGTGCAAACAGTAAAAGACGGTGAAAAGGGTCTGACTCCGGAGCATGTTTAGCAGGGCCAAGAAAACAAAGAAAAAAAAAAGCCGACCCGTTCTACCTTATAATAAATAACATTCTGAAAAAAAAATAATTTAAGAAATAAAGCAAACAAACTAGATAAATATAAATAATAAAGAATACTTTTTACTGTTCATGAGTCACTCTCACCCTAATTCGCCGCGTGGAAATAATATTATCCTAAGTCCTTAAATGACTTTAAGGATTTAACGACAGTACTACTTCCAGGCGTCAAATTATGGTCATGCTCACAAATAAAACTCATCCGAGTGTTCCCAATCACCATTAATATTATAACCCCTCATTACAGGAGCACAGCTACTGAGCAAACATGATTATGGTTACTGCATAATTTAGAGCGAAATTAATAATTGTAGTAAACCATTACTCAGAAACAGAGTACTAGGCTTAAGCTTTAACATCTTAAATATTAACCCATAGCAAGCTGGGTTAACTAGGGAGATCATATGAATATTAATTGTATTAAGACGTATTCCACTGTACTGTACATGTACACCAACCCAGTGGCTTCATACACAAATGTAAATTTGGCTTGAATATATTTACAAAAAAAAAATCCCCTGGCCACATTCCTGGCACAGCTGTGTAACTGAAAGTGCGCAAGCACATAAATATAAACAATGTAGATGTGTGCACGTGTTGAGCAAATGCACCTCATGCACAGTGACAATTCTATCAACAGTTACAGCGCACATAATCAGACAAAATATGTTGATGAGTAGTTTTAACTATATGCCAACCATTTAATGCGAGAAAAATTTAATGTTTAAAAAAAGAAAATTGATATCTCCTGGGTTTCCCTTGCTTGGTTTTCGAAGCCAGCGACAATGAAAAATATTACACTGTCGACTTCAACTTTTTAGAAGGACATTTTGATATTTGAAGTTGTCACCCAAATCAATCTTTTTTTTTTTTTCACATTAATATCTTTGGTTCCTCAACTACAGCACTGATTTCTCTTTTCAACTGACCTCCAACTAATAAGCCATCTTTAGAATATCGAATAAAGAATAAAGTTCTGTAATCAAAGATTTCGATTCTGTTTTGCTTTCTTGACGAATTCATTTTCCAGCCAGTTCACTAAATACTCCCTCAATCATAAAGGATATTTATAGGCCAGTGAATAATTTTTCAGGCCGCACTTCTGATTCTTTCATAATCTGATTTTAAACGAAAAAAAACGACCTGAAATAAACATTTCTGTCTTATATTCTTTGACTTTTATGTATTCCACTAAGCTTCGTTTCCAAGTTTTCCTTCCGTACATTTTTTGGCCAATTTCTCACTTTCTCTTGTAACTCAAAAGAAAAACAAATTATGTCTTTCTTCTTACTTTGTTACTTTTCCTCAACTTAGACCATTGTTATTTCACAACAACCATCTCTGACAGGATTTTTTTTTTCTTTTTGCTTTGAGCTGCTCGCGCAACATCATTAATTTGCGTGCATACGCATCATCATTTGCGCGAAGTCGCGCATCATCACTTGCGCGCTGCACATTATCATTTGCGCGCTTTTCGCTTTGCTGCTCTAATCTACTCAACAGGCAGCAAAACATCAGGCCTCAAAATATACTTCAAAATCACGACACGATACTGATGAACTGACTAACAAAAGGCCTAGTCTAGACAAAAGCTACGGCAAAACCTTTAATCTGTGATGCCTCTACTTTCAAACATTTCAAGAACAGCCTAACTTCTAGAGAACTATCAACTCAGTAAACACAAAGAAACTAAGATTTACAATGCTCCCACAGAGTTTTAAAAAAAATGCAAAGCTAAATAATAGCCTATTATCTATAATCACTATCAATTTTATTTGAATAGCTGCAAAAATCCAGATTATCAAACTATTCTATAAAATGCAGATCTTTATGCAGCTTTTGATAAAAAGCTTTTCATACAGTCTGTTTTCAGCATTTCTCCCTCCTTCTAGAACCAGAAGGAAATATCTAGCATGGAATACTGTTTTTTTTTTCTACAAGAGAAAACGAATGCTGTAACTTCAAATGCATTAGAGTTGGAGATAATATGGGCGAAGCAATGAGAAGAGATACTGCATAAGCCACGTATAAAGCCACGTAAACACTTACGGTTGGCGGAGCTTCTGGGATGGGGATAAGTTGACCAAGCTGAAAATTACAAAATAAATAACAATAACAATAATAATAATAATAATAATAATTAGAAGAAGAAGAAGAAGAAGAAGAAGAAGAAGAAGAAGAAGAAGAAGAAGAAGAACAACAACAACAACAACAACAACAACAACAACAACAACATATTAATAATAATAATAATAATAAATCAGCAATATTAACAATGAAAAAAAAACCAATAATGAAGTACATAAGTCTGATACCCAGGAAACATCTGCCCTTGTGATTTCATATACCCATTATCCCAGCATGCTAGACCACCCTGTAACTTTCTCAACTTCCTGAGGAATATGCACTGCTGGCACTGATCAATATCATTCTCATGATATGTTTCACTGTCTATAACCATGAACCCATTTAACAAATGGGTGGATCAAGGAAAATATGAATAAAATGCAACACAATGAAAGCATGGTATTAAACTACGAACTTTTGATCTTAGATCCACCACAGCAACCATTAAACCATGCTGCTCAGAAAATGACAATATTGTAAAATATTAACACTTGTAAATTATAATCAACATAGTATGAGGCTGAGAAAAATAAAAAGCCCAAGAGTATTGTGAAAAGTGACCAGTATCTTTTCAATGTATTAATGTATGTTGGTCTGGATGTGTGTGAATGCTGCTGCTGACAATAACATGTCCTGCTTTCTGTAGTCATTTACTGTTTGATTCTTTGCATATGGCAAGAAAGACATTTTTCAAATGAACAGTGAAGTTATTCGCATTGCCTGGTCTTATCCTAATACTGATAGACTGCTAATGTGTGGTGGAACTGCTTGTATTTTATTCTGAGTTCATTTCTATTAAGATCTTTCATCATTTCAGTCTCCGCACCTGAAGATCCTGTCAAAAGAATTCTCTTTAGCTTTTATCTACATTGTGAATGAGGATGAGAGCAGAGAGAGAGACAGAGAGACAGAGAGAGAGAGAGAGAGAGAGAGAGAGAGAGAGAGAGAGAGAAAGTAAGAGACAGAGTGAGATGGAGAAAGTAATGGAGAGAAGCAGATAGGGAGAAAGAGAGTGATGGATAGAAAGGGTGATGAAGGAGAGAATGATGGAAAGAGAGTGGTGAATGACAGAAAGGGTGATGGAGAGAGTGATAGTGAAAGACAGATGAAGAGAGTGATGGAAAGAGTGCCAGATGGAGAGAGTGATGGAGAGAGTGCCAAGGACAGACAGAATAATAGAGAAGAAGGTCTTTATGACAGAGTGGGAGAAAATAAGTGATGAATGGATAGAATGATGAAACGGGATAGAACAATGAAGAGTGAGAGAGAGACAGAGAGACAGATGGTGGGTGAGAGTAATGGATAGAATGAAGGAAGGGAAAAATGACAAAGAGGGAGGACAGAGAGAGAGAGAGAGAGAGAGAGCGAGAGTGAGGGGGCAAAAGAGCGATGAAGAGAGAGAAAGTAATGGAAAGGGAAAAAGAGAAAGATGTATGGTGAGAGAGAGACACACACACAGAGATGCAATGAAGGAGAGATAGAAAGAGAGAGAAAGAGAGCAACTGACAAAAAGAGTGATGAAGATGTAGAGAGTGACAGACAGAGAAGGACAGAAAGCAAGAGGATGAGAGTGAGAGAGAAAGAGAAAGCCTGTCACATTCACCTGTATAAATCTCCAGCCATCTGTGACTCTCAAGTAAATAAACTCTTGATCCATGACATAGGCTAGCATACCAACTGGAATACTGTTGGAGACTTGCAGCATGGCATCCATGTTTCTGTACACCACAGCACCCTGGAACAGTCAGGAACAATCATCATCCACACATTCTTGTAAGTACGCACAAATATGTCAGTCCAACAACAACAACAACAACAACAACAATAATAATAAGATAATAACCATACTAATACTACTGCTAATAATAATCAGTGCATTTAGCTGTTCAACAAATGAATCAGAGGTGTTTGGAACAATAGACAGACATTAAAGGCTTAGTAAATGAAACATCAAAGTAGTATTTGCGAAGACTATAAAGTAATGAAGACTATAAAGTAACGAAGACTATAAAGTAACTATGACTATAAAGTAACGAAGACTATAAAATAATGAAGACCATAAGGTAACTATATAATTTTTGCTATTAGTAACATGATTATGTGGCTGTCATGCCAATTCACTCTTGCATTTTCCTTGTATGAGTACTAAGTTTCTTTGCAAACATTAGCCTCTGTGCCTGCTCACTGCGTCTCAATGAACAACGAGAGAACACGGTCTTTCAACTCAGGGGGTGACACAGCTGGCAAAAGTTTGGCTACCCTTCAAATGACACAACTATGGTGTTCAAAGGTCACATAACGGAGGAATGACTGTTTCAAATTGTTGTTGGTTTCTTTGAATTTTTATGCCTCATTGTGATCCAGTCACTTGCTATATCCAGATATCCAGAGGGCACAACTACAAATACTAACATCTTTTGGGGGAATTTTTTATGTATTCTGTAACTTCTTTCTGGCATTCTTGATGTCACAAATTTGAGCTCAACATTTCGAAAAAAATAATTGATAATAGGTCTCGTATTCAGACAATGCGACCATTATATACTACATCGTTGTCTCAATGGAAAAATAACTATGGTGACTTAACATACGTCACTATTTGAGTACAGTTTTACCAGCCCAAGGACTTACATTTGAAAATGCATTATCTCATTTTCTATGTGGAGTAGACAGCCCATTTTTTTCGCTGGATGTTTGCCTTGGTTGTTCCTCCCGTCTGATATCATTAAGTGCCCAAAATTTCACACCAGGTTCTTTCTAACTTTTGAAGTTACATGCACTTGACGTTGTATTAGTGGTAAGTACTGCCTTGTTTTTGTTTGGTCACGTAGTATATTGCAAACAGGAGATATACTCACTCTGCTACCACCAGCTCCAACTGTGCTGCCAAATCCTATCACATGATCAGTGTCACCACTCCATATGTCACCAGCTGGTCCAGGGGGGCCCGGTGGACCAGGTGGGCCTTGTGGTCCCCGAGGTCCTGGAAGTCCATATCCGCCGCCTCCTCCTCCGCCATTAAGAAGGTAGTCTCCGGGAAGTCCTGGTGGGCCAGGAGGTCCTGGTGGGCCAACAAGTCCAAGCCCAGGTGCACCGGGTGGACCTTGGGGTCCTGCTGGTCCAGGTCGGCCTCGTGGGCCCTCGTCTCCAATTCCAGCTGGTCCACGAGGTCCCTGTTAATATCATATAATATACATTCAATGACAGAAGCATCTAAAATTAGAATGAGTCCCTGTCATCTTTAGCATGTTATAGGTTTCTGGCACCTATTAACAGGCCAAACTACTGATTGTGTACAAATTACCTATTAATCCACTAATATATAAAATCTCCCTTTCTTAGGGCCCTGCCAGCCAATATAAGGGTGTAGAAATATGTAAAAAAACCTGTGATCTAGATACAGTATCCAATTCTAAAGTTTGAGGTACAATGTGAGCCTTATAATTGAAAAAATAAAGTGTGTTAGGCCCTATGTATTAGCATGTGTTAGGCCCTATGTATTAGCACCTGGTCAAGACCAGCCTACTGACAAATAATAAACTAAGTGAGATGGAGAAGTGACTATTTTTGAAAGGGATTTGTGAAAGATTTAGGGTCTTGATCCCTTTTTTTTCTTCCCCTTAAAAGATTGAGAAAAAGAATACTTTAACCTTCTGGGGAAAACAATTCCAAAATCATTGCAGAATTAACACATTTCATTTGTAGGGCCAAAGAAGAAAATGCAATAAGTGCCAGGAACCTGTGTGACATGTGAATGTAAACCTGATGTCACAGAAGGTGATGATAGGTACAGAATTGAACAATTTCTTAAGGGGAGTCATTACTGTTTCCACCAATTGCAGACAAAAATGCTAAATGGTGCATTTTTCTCCCTTAAGGGTGATGATTTTTGCAAAGCTATTATTTGCCATGTTATCGTTTGTTTGACCCCAGATTTCATCCATGTCTCCGAGATTCTTTTATGCATAATCCTATGAGGACTTTTCTGGATTTTCTGTCTTGAAACAGAATTACAAAGCACTAACAAGACAGTTTGAGTAAAACGAATTACAGTGAGAGCATGGATAATAAGACACACCTTGAGACCAACCAAAACTATACTTATTTAACAGAAATACATATTAGCCGTACACGCGCTCTTAGAGACGAAAAATCAGTATCTGTGTTCATGTACTAAGTGTGCCTG
The DNA here is from genome assembly GCA_033807755.1 of Ellobium chinense. Classification (NCBI taxonomy): domain Eukaryota; kingdom Metazoa; phylum Mollusca; class Gastropoda; order Ellobiida; family Ellobiidae; genus Ellobium; species Ellobium chinense. The sequence goes on from JAWQUT010000270.1 coordinate 442,852, forward strand.
TATTAAGTGTGCTCCACTGTGTCTTTCTATCTGTATCCATTTTGCTGAATTCACATGTTTTCTGGGCAGGGTCACATTTGAGCCACCCTCATATGGTTTGTCTGGCCTGCCTGTACCACACATTTAAAAAATTCACGTACGATATCTCCAGGAAGTCCGGGGAGCCCAGGTGGTCCAGGGGGACCCCTAAGCACCACCTCATCATCTCCGCTGCCAGCAAAGTTTGCAATGCCAGGTGGTCCAGGCAATCCAGGGGGTCCTCTCAGGCCTGGAGAACCAGAAGGTCCTTGTGGGCCCTGGAAAAAAGAATAAGACAAATTACTATGGAGCTAATGCAGTCCAACAACCTCGACTAGGTGGTAATCTAGGTCATAGGACCACAGTCCACAGACTAGTGGCCATCTACTACAGGCGATCATTCATCATACAGGTATTGCTTAAAAAATCAACCTAGCTAACAGGAAAATGCAGAATGCATGAGAAGACAAGTGCGTAAATATATACATCAAATAGTACATGAAGAAATGAAAAAGAAAGAAGAAAACAGAAAAGAGTCAGACAAAGACAGCTGCCTGATCATGGAACAACTATTGTTTTATTATTGTACAGGTAATGTCTAGATGATAGATATTGACTTCAACTTTACAATTTAATATTTTATAAAGTGTGGTTCATTTTGTTTAAATTTTAAAAAAAACTTCCTTTCTTCAACACATGACAGTTTTGAACGCATAGTTGATGTGTAAGTAGGCCTACCAACCAACCAAACAAACAGTCCAGCTACATAAAGTCATGGCGTATATTTTGTCATGTTTACATTTATCTAATCAACACACTCCATAAATTTGCATTTCTAAGGATTTTCTAAGTCTCTTCTTTGAGGGAAGGGGCTCAGAGTGGTTTGCCTGTGTCCAATTATTGCACTGTGAAACGAACTGTATGAACATTACAGTCTGGAGGAAGTATTTAAATAAAATAAATCATAAACAGCTAACTACTCTATCATCCATGGTGGTCATAGCTTTAAATAATTTTCCTTGTTACTGCCTTGTGCACAGCAAAAATTTACACTTTCATCAATCAGACACCAACAATTTTGTTCACTCTTGTAATGGAATGCTTCATTCTTTAACTGAGATAAAATTTTGCTGTTTCATCTCTGATGGAACTCTGATGAGTGGATAGCCATGACATGGTCAGCGAAGTACAATGAGATTGATATATTGCAATTCACAACCACAACTGTATGGTTGTTTTTTTTTTAAGCTTATTATAGTGGTAGCCCCAAGAAGTAACTAAAATAATGAGTGCTGAATTCACTGAGCATGCCCAGCTTACCTCACGACCTGGACGACCATCTTGACCATCTCTGCCTGGATAACCTCTCTCACCCTGGTCTCCCTTTTCTCCTTTCTCCGCTGAAAAATCAAAGAAAACAACAAACCTGGTAAACAAATATGAAAGAGGGATATCATAATAATGATAATAATAAAAATACATGTAAATAATAGTAAATGTCACTTCATTAGTACCGTACCCCAAGAAAGCTCAAAGTGTTTGACAAAAAAAATAATTACATGAATATATGACATACCTGATGTATTTGATACTTCATATTATACCTTCCATACAATTCACAATGTTCCTATCATAACCACTTTCATTTCAGGTTTAAACATATGTCATGAGCAGCATTACAAATGATCTGTATCCCATTGGAGACTTCTTTCAAAGAGATCTGTTTTATTTCTAGGAGTGGTAAGCACATGTGGTCCTCACATCACCCTCACTGCAGCACCCAGTGTTGACTGTCTTACTGCTTCCCCTAGAAGTTTGCTGCTCCCCTGACTAGAAGGCAGCATAGCAGTTTGATGCTAGTATATCCTGGGTCACCACAAACAAGCGAATAAATCCGACTCTAGCAATTTTGAGTCCCATCAACACATGTGACAAAATCTGACACTCATGCTTGGAACTTTGAGATCTTTCTTTAAAATGTTGATATTTGCTGATTCTTTCAAACCTGATGGTAAACTGCTCTAGATGTTTGGTCCACAGCATGGAAACAACCTGCCTCCATAGCTTTTTAGATTCATATGTTGTTCTCTATCTCAGTGAGATACCAGGAACATAGTTTGTAAAGAATGAGATCAGAAATAAAAGAATAGTGGTGTTGTAGTTTGTCTGTTTGCAGCTAACTGCAAAAAAATCTTTGTAACTAGTCTCCACGGCTGGGGTATTGACAACTGTAGAAATTACCATCCATTTGCATCTTACACAACCCAGTTATATTTGTCAAATAACCTTAAAAAAACCAAAAGACAAGGTTTCCTGACTTACCTAAAACAATGCCAACATTATCTCCGCTACCACCGTCAACTGATCGGCCCGGTGGACCAGGAGGACCTGGTGGACCTGTGAATCCTCTGTCACCTCTGTCACCCTTAGGTCCCACTGGTCCCTGATGAAGATTGAATAATAATGAACACGATGATGATAATGATAATAGTACTAATAGGAATAATAATAATAACAATCCTAGGTTTGATACTTGATCTTTTGTAGATAAGTAATCAAATGGCAAACTGAAATACAAAAACAAAAGTGTAAAATTCTGCCTAAGAGAAATATAACACAAAAATGATGAATCGGAATAATAGATGCTTTACAACTTAGGCAATACATATATATCATAAGATACAAATCACACTTGATTCTGTGATTCCTATACATGAAAAACAACAAAATGAAACATGAAAGCAGGAATTTTACAGACTTGGTAGAGAAGCTGGTTTAAAATGTCATACAATAATAATTTATACATCTTATTAATTTTACAAACACATAGGACAGTACACATCATACATGTAAGCACATAGCTTTTCAAATAAACACATAAGTCATTGCTGGTTGCCTGCAGTACCAGTACAGTGCCCTGGTCCCCCTAGCTCTAAATTCAGGTACCCATTTACACCTGAGTCAAGCTGGGAAAGGAGAGTGAAGTATCTTTCCCAAGGACATTATAATGTAATCTGCCCGGTCTACGATGAAGATGCACAAGGCTTAGTCTAGACATCTTCAGTTTCTGAGAACAACTCATGAGCCGCATGGCCACACTACCTCCCACTTGATCACTAACATTACTCTTACCACTTCTCCTCTAGGTCCAGGGATGTAGACACCACCTACTGATCCGCCAGGTCCTGGTGGGCCGGGCTCACCCTTACGTCCTGGAACTCCAAAGCCGGGTTCTCCCTTTCTGCCTCTCAAACCTGGACGACCCTGATGATGAGAATGGTGAACTGGGAGTTAAGAAATGCACTACAGACACTGAATATTTCATAAACTTAAGATCAGCTCTTGCATTTTTTACTCAAGTGGCAGTTATGCGCTTTAACTTTCCTGGTTTCACAAGCCTTACCCCCAAATATTAACAACTTACAGGGCAAATTCTAACATTATAAGCTAAAGTGTTGGGTCTCTGAGCACTTTTCATTACAAGTTCAGCTTCTAATGGCATGAGAAATTCTGCAGAGTGCACCTCTGGTGGCCCTCTCACATCTTACACTGAATGTACTCATTATGTTGTAGCCCAGCTTGCCCCATCCATTTGCCCTATGTCCACTTTTGAGGATGGACCACCAACTGAACAAGATGGCAAGAATGCCATTTGACTTCATTTTATTGGAACCATATATGACTGTCCATAAATGTGGCTACAGCTATCAATGGTAGACAAATGAGAAGCAAATCCTTGATAGCATGATCATTTTAAAATGTCCACAGCTGATACAATGTTGGTTTTGCATTCTAAATCTGTCATAGTACAACATGACGAACTGCCAGAACACTCAAACTGAATATAAACACCAGAACAATAATTTGATATGAGATTTTCTGCCATTTATTTTTTCTTCTCAAATCAGTCATGATACTAGGAATTAAGGCCAGTAAAAAGTAGTGACCAAAATTTTATAGACTTACATAGCTGCTTTCTTACCATAAATCCTGGCAAGCCCATTTCACCTCGAGGTCCTGGGAATCCCCTTGGGCCAATTGGTCCCATAATTCCTGCCTCACCTTTCTCACCTTTCTCGCCCTGCGGAGAAGATTTTCAAGACAACAGTTAATTTCAGTTCTTAGTTTCAGTTTCACAAAGTTTATTTCCAATGTAACAAAGGACAGTACGTAAGCAGAGACAAATGGACAATCAGACAAATGAACAGACAATTAAATAAATAAACAAATTAATAAATAAACAAAATCAACAGACAGTCAGAAAAATGGATGGACAATCAAACAGGCGGATTACAATGTCAGGATCCTAACAGGAGACACTTTTAAGCATGTAATTGCAGAAAAGTAAATGCTGATG
>JAWQUT010000270.1:457892-475392 GCA_033807755.1 Ellobium chinense
GGGGGGAATAAGAGAGATGGAGGAGGAAGATACCTGTTATCATCCACTCACCCATTTCTCACGGTACACATTGTGCATTGTAGATACGCCTATGCCTGCCACTCCATCTTTATTCACCTTATAATAACAAGTGTGCACTCGTATGAAACTCCACTAACACTTTAGAAATGGAATTTTACAGTACATCTAAACCGGCGTGAAACACACAAAGATACTAAAAAATTACGGCTATGTCTTAACTCATAGACAAGGCATCTACTGAGAAAGGTATCAGTTATGATGTACAAATAGCACAATCTTATCATGTGGGAACAGAAAAAAAAACCCACAAAAAAACAACAAAACAACAACAAAAACGGTCTTTACCATAAACGTAAGTCAAGATGGATGATTTTTCACTCTCTGCAGTCGACGTTTTTGGTGGGTTGTGTAACCTCTATCCGAGTGGTGCCTGCACCAAGGCTTCATCTACATTATATAATTCATATAACGATATGGTCTTTGCGCGGGCACCGCTAGGGGCCTTACCTGTCGGTACCCTTCCGCTCCACCCCCGCCCCCTACTTTGTTCTCAATCTAATTACCCATCTGACAACATCCCTATCTAGTTCACCCATCCGAATCTGCCAGTCTGGGCAAACAATCTCACATATTTCACCATGGCCTCTGAATGAGGCTCAAAAGCGTGCATGAATAAATGAGTAATGCTAATAGTGATAAACAATGGCTGAAATTAGAAACCAGTGTTGCAGAGTAGACAGTAAGCTACTTTAGTTATATCGAGACCTCTTCTGGCCTAATTTAGTTACGCGGAAAAATCTGTTTCGAGCTTCTTTCGAAAGTTCAGCTCTGACTATCCACCCCCCCCCTCTCTCTCTCTCTGTTGCCACAACATGTAAGAGGCANCCCTTCATCACCCCTGCCCCGCGATCCACACCTCTGTTCCACTAAGTCACATGACGTGCATAAAATCAGGGTGAAGATGTATTGTGATGAGTTTCTTTGTTTTAACAATTTCACGAGTCCTGTGGCGGTATTCATAATCCTTACGTCAGTTAACGCACTGCGGTAACCACGGGAAACTCCCAAAACATTAGTAGTGTTCACTGTGGTTAACGCAATACGTTAATTAATGTATGGATTATGCCTACTGCCACTGGGTGTTTCCGCCACATTCCTCCCGTACTGTGCTCAGTCATTCTCGAATACTCCTCAAAATTAGCAACATTACAAAATTAAACACGATTTAACAAGATTTACATGTATTTTACTAAGTCCAGACTGCAAATACAAAGCAATATGTGGACAAAATAAATCATATTTCAAATGACAAGATTCACAAGATTCGTGTTTGTTTTTTTTCCTGTCCTATCCTATCGCTAGGAAGACATGTTCACTTGCTTTTGTGATGAAAACACATCTTTTAAATCCATTAACTACAAAACATTAAACGGTAATCTATTCAAACTTGGATAAAGAAAATATGACTCAAAGGATTCACGCATAGAAATCTTTTTTTCTTTTTGAGCAGGATTCCATGATGTAGGTAAACTTATGCGAGGTTTTGAGTACAAGAATATGGGGAGTATTTATAAATAATCACATTCACTATTCACTGGTTTGGGAGAATAAAAGCCAGACTACAATGAGGTGGCCAGACGCGCTAACAGGGATCTTAGGGACAAGGGACGAGATGAAAACAAGACCGACTGGAGAAAACGGATTTTGGGGGNTAGTGAAGTAAGCGGGTTTAGGCAGCCATAAAAGTCTGAGAACTAGGAGAAAGAAAGGAGGATTATGGATGGACAGAAAGGGAAATGAGGCAGCCAGACTCCTGAAGAGGTGGTTTTTTACTGTCAAAAAGAGATGACGAAAAAAACAACAAAAACAACAAACGGGGAAGAGGCTGGTTGAATGTAGGACGAATAATGAAGGAGGTGGAAGGGGTATTAACATGACTGGGAGGAGTAGGGAGGTGGAGAAGGAGGTAAAAGGAATGAGGATGGACAGCGAACTGACGGAGTCAGATTCCCAAGGATGAAGTGCTTTAATGTGTAAAAGAGACAAGTTTTTGTTTTGGGGGGNGGGGGGGTGAATGTTGGGCAGATAGTGAGAGAGGTATAAGTCAAGAAGGAGATAGTGGGAGTACTGGGATGGGTGGAAGGAGTGAGAGGAGGAGAAAGAGGCAGGGAGGATGGGTAGCGAAATGAGGCAGCCAGACTCCCGAAGAGGAGAGAGTCTTAGGGAAAGAGATATGGGATTGGGGAAGGGAACAAAGCAGGTGGAGGTGTAAGAAAGAATGTGAAGGGGGTGATCAAGAAATTGGGACAGATGGAAAGAATAGGAGTAGAGGAAGAAGACGAGGAGATAGGGACTGAAGACGAGGAAGAAATGATGGATCATGGAGAAGGAGAGGAGGGTTTTGAGAGGAAATGGAAAGTCGAGGGCAAATAAATGTGGACTAAATGACAGAAAGTGTGGAGGGAAAATAAAAAGACGATAGTAGGGAAAGAGTGAAAGAAGAAAGGCATCGACAAAAGGAAGACTGGAATACGAAGAAAGGGGAAAGTCCTGACAGAAGATTGCAGGGTGGACCTCGTATTTGCTTGAGACCGTGTTTGTCATATCAATTTTCTAGCTTCCTTAGAGAGGCGTTCTTCATGTTCTTATCTGCAACACCCCGCTGTTTTTCTATCGACGGCGGAGGACCGGTGAATTTCACGCCGAAGGCCCTAGGTCACTCCCAGTTTTTATGCAGGCTCCCTTATCCGGGCATTGCAGGCCACAATTCCAACAATTATTACTCCGCTCTCTACTTATTCACTGTCAGTGGTAAGTGATTGGCTCACATCGTCTGTTTCACCGGATTTTATTGGCGTATTTTACTCTCGAAAGCGAAATTTGATGAGAACCATACTACTATTTACATTTACATCTTGCTTAAACCGGAAGTGAGCCTTGTTGTAACTGACTACTTAAGAACAGTGCACTGGAAAGTATCTGGACGACTCGACAAGTCCAGCGGTTACTTCATCACCAGAATTAACATAATATATATCTTAGACGTAATAATACACATACTTCTCGATTTATTTCTTTTTCTATTTTGTGAGTTCGCCTAAGATTAACACCAACACTATTGAAAAACAAAAGCGCACCATTTAGCACTTCGGTGCGCAATCTGCATTCAAATGTACTGAAATAGAAAAGGGTTATGCACACCACAATAACAGACAATAGATGGGCAGCCAAGATCCTTAATATTATGAGGACGGCATGTTACTGTACAAGTATATTATTAAACTGCCTCCAAAATACAACATATTAAATAAATGACAATGTATACTCACAGGCTGCCCTGTAGCTCCTGGTGGGCCTGGGAGACCATCGCGGCCCGCCGGGCCTGGGGGTCCTTCAATGCTACCACCTAAGTCGGTAACAGTTCCAGGTGGGCCTGGGGGACCTGGCAAGCCAGGGATACCTTGTATGCCAGGAAGGCCTGGTTCACCATCTATGCCGGGTATACCTGTTAAAGAAGAAGAGTGTCTTGTCTTCAGTTTCCATAATTATTTATCGGTGGCGGCTCGTGCCCTTCAAAACCATTGGTTAAACCCCTTCCATTTTCACACTAAGGGGTCAACGAGGACGCACACGACTATAAAGCATAAGCATAGCGCAAAAGCTGAACGGCACTTTCAATGCATACAACAAAGCTTTTTATGGCATCTGGATCTGGTTTGGTCGTTCTAGCTTTTAAGCCAGGTTTTTTTTTTTAAAATTTTCTTAGCTAAATCATACCCGGCACTGCACGGATTATGCTTAGTAACAACAGAAACTTGTAATATCTGTATAACAGTCACTGTATAATCACAATTACTTTTAATAGCAACTCTTTCAGTTCGCAACTTCCATCTGAGCATGATCAACTCTCCACATGAATCACATTGTAGACAATGCTTAGGATCTTTCGAGAAAACTAAACATCTTGTATTCTCTTGCCTAAGCCTGAGCACTACAGAAAGAAACAACTGCCTTCAACTCACCCCATCCACAAAACACTCCATGGCACGCTGAAGCAAATTTTAATGAAGAACACCAGTGCATTCATAATGGCTGACACTGGCCGTAAAAATGTGAAAAACCGACAGCATGGGATCAAACACCACCACCACCATCAACATCACTACCACATCACCATCCCCACCACCATAACAACAACAACATTAACAACAAACCACCAACACCACAAATACAATCCACTATCACCACCACTACAACAACAACAACAACCATCATCATCACAAAACAACAACAATAACAACAACAAACCATCACCACTATAACAATAACAACAACAACAACAACAAGAACAACAAGAAGCAAATATCCTTTTTACAACAGAATTAGAATTTAGCTCAATTTCAGATCACAGACTTTCAGCACAACAACGGGACAAATAACACACTGATCTTCTGTGTAGAACAAAGCATACCTGCAACACCGGGCTCTCCCCTAGGTCCTTGCGGGCCCGGCGGGCCTTGCGGACCACGTACAGCTTCTCCGTCACCAGAGCCGTCAAGCCAAATACCATCACCGCCGTCCCAACCACCGCGTCCGGGTAGCCCTGGCGGGCCTGGTGGGCCCGGTGGGCCCTCAATTCCTTGTGGTCCCACAGGCCCTGCAGGGCCAGGTTTGCCATTCAGACCCGGCGCTCCTGGGATTCCAGGGGGTCCAATGACAGAGTCACCCTGTAATGAAGATCAACAAAACGTCATGGCAGTGTAGGATACATTCCTCATACAGAGCAGTAACAAAACCAAGCTTTGTTTTCCCACAGATTTTTCCCACTTTCCCACAGATTGTGATGTGTGCAATGATGCGCAATGGTTTGGGCACAAAGCTCCGTCATTTTACATGATTGTCAGTTCCTAAAAATTTAACTGATCCTGGTGCATTTTTCTATGCGTCAAAATTTGGAGGAAGAATTAAACAATACCTGAGGAAGTATTTTGGCAAGGAACTCCTTGGTAAGTTACTGACGGATGTAAAACCTTAAAGTGGAAAAAAAAACCCAACCTCTTGTCATCTTCATACTTCATACCTACAGACTCTCCGAAGAGGTAAAATCCTCACCTTTGGTCCGGGCTCTCCCGGGATACCTGGGAAGCCTCTCTCGCCTGGTGGGCCAGGGATGCCAGGAAGTCCGATTTCTCCTATTCCGGGCAGGCCTGGCTCCCCTGGTTCGCCTTTGGGACCCACTTCTAGTTCAGGAATGACATCCAAAGATCCTGGTCGGCCCGGTGGTCCAGGTGGGCCCGGCGGTCCAGTGATGGACAAGCCCGGCTGGCCCTGTAACGAAAATCGAAAAAAATTAAAGAAGTGTTTGTTTCGTTTTTTGCGAGAATCTATGTTTTGTGCAAAGTCGGAAATGGCCTTTTGCAAGGATCTAATTTGCGTGAGCTCCGTATGTCTGTCTTCACATGGGGACACGGGACATAATTCTAAAGTAGTCCAGTGTGACTATACAGTGTGACATATTTGGCAATCCCTCTTGGTTTTGACAGAGTAAAATACTGCAATCAATAATGTCCAAAGAACGAGAGTTCGTACTTAGAAATAGCAGCACTTTTAAAGGCATTTGTTTTTAATCTTAGTAGATTTCGTTTTAAATTATGGTTATAGTTTTACATTTACATCAACGTGTAAGTGTGTGTTTGTGTGTGTGTGTGTTTATGTCTGTCTGTGTCTGCCTCTGTGTGTGTGTGTATGTGTGTATGTGTGTGTGTGTGTGTGTGTGTGTGTGTGTGTGTGTGTGTGTGTGTGTGTGTGTGTGTGTGTAAGTGTGTGTGTATGTGTGTGCGCGCGCGCGTTAGTGCATATGCCGGTTAGGTGACATATTTTGGTTCTCCTGTAATAGCGAGTATTAATTTTATGCATTCTGCGTAAATTTTACTAAGTAAATTATGCCGCGCCTTAATACACTTTTGTAGTGAATTTGTGCACGATATAAATTAACTATTACATTACATTGCATTTTCCAATGGAAAATACTCTTCAGTTATATCTTAAGTTTTGAACGAAAACTCACCGGATCGCCCTGGTCGCCCTTTGTTCCAGGGAGGCCGTCCAATCCAGGTTCTCCAGGAATACCAGCTTCTCCCTGCTCTCCTTTCTGACCAGCAAAGCCTGGAACACCTGTCTCTCCCGGGATACCACGGTCACCTTTGTCACCTGGCGAAAACGAATGAAGAATACCAGTGGGTATTATAGGCCTATATATTCTATTGAAAGAAGAATGGAAATTCAAGTTTTATTTTCATCTTTTGGAACCTGCTGAAATCTACGCCCTTATTAGATTTAACCATAAGGTGCCAGTGAAATCGGACGATACAAAAAAAAAAAAAATGAATATCAGAATAGAATTTGTGAATTTTATACATCGGATGTAGGCGATGAATTCCATTTGCACCAATGCACTATTGTACGTAATTCTTATGACCATAAGACATCCTATCGTTAATGCGCAAGCTCTCAACAGACCATATATTTACAGTCTCAACTGGAGTATGAGTGTTCGGTCCTGTGCGGGAATAGCATATTAGACAAAAGAGGCGTTCATTTATTCTGTGGGCGGTCTTACTATGTGGGCGGGGCGGTCCTCCTTTGTGGGCGGTCCTACTACTTTGTGGGCGGTCCTACGACTAGCACGGCATACAAAGATCTTACCTTTGGGTCCTCTGAGTCCTTCAAGATCAGGGGGTGGGGGTGTGATGAGTGGGGGTCGCTCCAAGCCACCAGGAAGTCCAGGGGGTCCCTGATCACCTCTGTCACCCTTAACACCTGGCTCACCTTTCTCTCCTTTAACGGTCTCATGCTGCGAATAGAATATGTGACATCTCCGTTAAAAATGATCAAATGCAGGGGGAATATGGCATTTCGGGAGCTGAAGTACAAAAGGTTTCGTCTACAAAAAATGACGCTCTGAGAAAATTGAAATTGATGTTTATGGAATTATGGCTTAGGAGCAGCTGGAACATTTTGTCACAACAGATTTAACCATCTAAAACAGGGACAAATGGTTTTTTCTTTGAAGAGGGAAAGACCAGTTGATATTGAGCACTTTGAGCTGGTATCTTCATCTCAAAATCGGCATTTTTGCTACTGGAACTTATTGACTCTCTGCGCTCTCCTTTTTTCATGCCGCNGAGGGTGATTCTCACTTAGACCACACGATAAGAGAGAAATAGGAAGGAAAGAAAGGTAAGGAGACAAAGAAGGATAAACATTCTCTGGATATACAACCTAAAGAGAGCTAAAAACAGCGAAGTTGAAAGCAAAGCGAGGGAGAGGGAGGGAGAGGAAGATGAAGAGGAGGTGGAGATCTGAATACCAGCTGGCTTGAAACAAACAAAGAAACAACGAAACAAACAAACAAAAAACACCTTGATACCTTAAAGGCTCGCTTTGTACAAAGCTACCAAGTATGTTTTATCTACTTCAAAGTACTCTTAAATCCATATGAAGTAATTCTATCTGTCTTCACTGTATAGTGCTAGCCAGGTGGCTCAAACATAATGACAAAAAGGTATTAATCATTCCTGGGGAATCAAAACTGGAAGACATATACCCAGGAGTTTTCTCCCTTCTCCCCTCCAGGTTCCTGCCACCTATCAGGAGAGAGAATCACTCATTTTGTACAACCCAATTAATCCGCTAATAATCCCTCTTTTTTGGGGCCCTGCCAGCCAGTGTCAGGGTGTAGAATTATATAAAATGACCTGTGATCTAAATCAAGCATCCAATTTGAGGGACCAAAAGGTGAAAAGAGATTTGTGAACAATTTTGGGCGCTGATCCCCCTTTTTCTTCCCCTTAAAATATGGGGCAAAAGAAGTACTTTCACCTCCATGGAAGAAATTTCCCGAAATCACAGTGGTATTTGTAGAATAACACAAAATGTTAACAGGACCAAAAGACAACAAACAACAAACCAATAGATTCCAAGAACCTTAATCCACCCTCCCCCATATTTGTCATTACCGACCAGGCTACGTTTTGAAGCACTTTATGCTACTATTACAGTACTATTATGTGCTCACCCTGGTAGTGTAGGTTGGTCTCGGCAATGGAGGCTCCACGACCACCTCGCCCAGTCCAGAACCACTGTAGTCCTGTCAAGAGAAGTAACAGTAAAAGAACAAGAAAGATGCTTTCTTAGGTTTACAAGAACATCATCACATTTATAGCGTAGAGTTCTGTAGGAAGTGTCGTTATATCACATCCCTTCTCAGCTTCTTTGTTGTCTTCTTGAGTTCAGGACTATGAAAACATTAGGAACCATATTCTACGAAAATATTAGGAACCTTATTCTACGAAAATATTAGGAACCTTATCCTACGAAAATATTAGGAACCATATTCTACGAAAATATTAGGAACCATATCCTACGAAAATGTTAGGAACCATATCCTATGAAAAGGTTAGGAACCATATCCTATGAAAATATTAGGAACCATATCCTATGAAAATATTAGGAACCATATCCGACGAAAATATTAGGAACCATATCCGACAATCTTTGACAACCATACAGAAGCTCTTGAAAGTGAGTATCAACTTAAAAGACATAACTCACGCTCGTAATATCTTATATATCACATACACATTTTAAAACAACTAAACGTAAATTGTCCACATATTATTACCAAAGATATATATCAGTAATTCCGCCAATATGTCAACAAAAAAAAAAAAGCCTTTCCCAGACATGATTTGGCTCTTTTTCATTAGCGCTTTGGCTCCATCTCATACACACACACACAAAAATCTGGCGACCCTGCATTACTTACAAAATCACAGTCAGCATCTTCCGCCTCTGCCGGGTTGCCATAAATCTTGAGCTCTTCTATTGCACCCTGAAACAACGAAAGAAAAAAAAAAACGATTGGTAAGACTATGGAGAATGGAAAAGAACGAGAACACAGAACAGAACAGAAAAGAACAGAACAGAATTTTATCATCACATTATGGATATTGCCTTCGACCAGTATTTGGATTTCATGGATCACATGGACACAGCATTCTCTGGTCACTCAAGGCCAAGATGATGGTTGGACTATGGTCAATGCGACAGAAAGAGAACACAAGACAGATCCAACAGTCGACCGGGGAGGGGGGGAGGAGGGAGATAAGANGGGAGGAGGGAAGGGGTGTGGGGAGAGGAAGAGAACAAAAATGTCCGCTTGAAAAGTGGAGAGACGTGTGCAGCAATACCAAGACAAACAGCATCAACATGGTCATCATCATCATCATCACGAACAGCAACAACAGCTTCAGCAGCAGAAACATCATCATCATCATCATCATCAAGATCTTCATCATCATCTTCACAGCAGCAGCAAAAACAACAACAGCGACGACAAAGAGAACAATTTCAGCTTGATCACTTTTCAAATATTCCTTGCGATAGAGTTGTTAAATAATGAGTAGAGCTTAACACCTGGTTCCCTTACAACTGGCGCTTCCGGACCGTCCAATCTTGATTACTGACACAGAATTCTGGCCTCGCTTCTTCTAGCACCAAATTAAGTCGGGTATGGTTAACCACGGGAAACATCCTCAAGACAGGTGTAAAAACAACAAAGACACAAACTGAAGACAGATATGGTTAACTGCAGGACACATTCACAAGAAAGGTGTAAAATCAACAAAGGGTCGAGAAAGCACTAATTATCACTCTGCTTAATTACCGTAAGTCTGTATGGCATTCACAAAACCATCTCATTTCAATTAAACTGACAACTACTCTTTGATCGCGTAACTGCATACGGAAGGATACTGTGTGTGGACAAGTGACAAATTGAATAATTAATGGACTTTGTGCACCATTTCCGGATGCGCTTCACGTAATGAATGAGGTAAAAAAAAAAAATCGATGAGTCACAGCCTGGGAAGTGGGCGTTGCGTCAAGGAAGCGTGTCACAAAAGACACAGAATGTGCATTATGTAAGGGACAAAAATGTGCACAATGCACAATTCTACAGCGTACATCGGAATTCTTGTAAATATAGACAAAGGAACTGTAACTCCATTGTAGTAACTCAGCAGTTAGTTCCGCACCTGCGAGTTGCTGCGACCCGAATGGTGCATGAGTTCCATTTAATATTTCAAAGCAACGAATCACAAACACTTGATGCTGCACGATAGATTACTCTGCAATGACAGTTACAGTGTCTTTACACATGTTAACATCAGACAATGAGGACATACTCGTAAATTCACTACAAAACAAACTATTTCTGTGGTCACTCTGACACAAAATAACAGACAGATGATTATAAAAATGTGTACAAGAAAAATGAAACTGTTAAAGAATAGTTATGAAGTTTTATCAAGATCGTAAAGGCTATTTCCAAGTGTATCAATACCCTTATTTTCTCTCAGTTATCTTGTATACGCATTATTGTGTTCCAACTATAATAAAGATGTCATAATCTTCCCTTTATATATCGTCGTCCATCACACGAAGGGGCGTATGCAACATTTGCTAGGTTTTCAGGAGAGGATTTTAAAGTCTCAGTGAGACATAGAATTGATAACATACACCCAATCAGTAAATGTTTAATATCTTGGAAACTATTACAGCTATCGAGATTCTTTTTCATAAGCACATAGACCTCGCGTTCCGCTTTTGGAAAGTAGTCTCAGCTCAAAACACCCAAAATGTCGCATACGCCCCTTCGTGAGATGGGCGACGAAATAGACTATACGGTGTGCGTTTACTTATATCTGGTCAGCTTGGTATTTCGGAGATTTACGCAAACAAAGCATCATTATGACGTGTTAAAGGCATTCTACCTCTTCCCAAACATGTTCCAGACGTTTCCAAAACAATCTATCAAGCCAACAAAAACATGCGAACGCTCACACCGCGAAATGGTTTGTAATTGCCGCTACAGTGTTAAGTTCTTATCATGGATACCACCCTAGGGTCATAAACTCTAGACAATACTGATGGCGTTATAACGTTCTGACCTTATTGAGGTCACAGAGGTCATCGAGGTCAGCGTAGTAGAAATCCAATCCTTAGGTAGATTAACCTGGTTCATGTCATAATATGCCCGTTCTCTGACAGGTAGTTTTCTCACGCCTTCTCCAACATGGCGGCTTCACTCATCACCACTGCGAAGTTTCCGTGGGTTGTGTTGCGTGATTGGGTACCAAAGTTTTTTTTTTTTTAATGACATGAAAATGCGTTCGCTGAAGAAATTTGTTGCTGTTATTGTTTGCTATTGTTGGTATATTGTTTATTGCCCTCTAGTGTGAAGACCAAGATAAAAGTTCCAAAGTTTTTGGGAGAGAATGGACCATTACTTCCCCTGGGAACGAGAGTCCACAACTGAGAGCTTGCGCATTGACGACAGGATCTATTACGATCGGAAGACTGCATAAATGCATCTGTGGTGAATAATGTCGTAGTAGCGGTCTGTATACAGAGTTAATGTGATTTTTATGATGGTAAGAGATCCCATCGTTAATGCGCAAGTTCTCAACTATTGCCAGCAATACATTGTTATATACGGTTCCCTTTCACTGATGGATACCTTTTCATCCCTCTCTCTCTCTCTCACACACACACACACACACACACACACACACACACACACACACACACATATACACACCACATCAGCTTTGGTATGGGTAGGTATCCTATTCATCACGAACAGAGTCTTTGCTTCCTTCTTTATCGCGATTTAACGACTCACAGTCTAGCAATCATGATTAACCTCTCACTCCTAACAGTCGTAACTCAGAGAGCAAATGGAAGATTGCTAAGCTCTTATCATGGGATATGCAGGATGCAGTAAACGAAATAGACACACAAACAAAACATATAAGAAAAGATCTAAATAGCTCATCTTCTAGGTCTGATGCTCCTGTTCGCCACCAGGAGTCTTTACTTCATTAATATTTTAACTGTGTTGGAATAGCATAACCAATAGTCCATCCAAAATGCGGATATCATTGCTTAACCTTTGGCTAATGACACACTTTTTCACAAAAATAAGTTCTTTGCACGCTCCAAGATCAAATTTACCAAAGAACCTGTTCAGCTTATCATTAAATTCACCTTTCCCAATCGGCAAGACAGGACAAACAATTCCGTATTTGTCATGGCTTCAGAATCACGCTCGAAAAGGTCAATGAGTGAGTAATGCTTATTACTGGTAGTAAACAAGCAGTGTGACTGGAAAACAGAGGTGCGAAGAAATATAAAGTGGTCATCGCCTGGCCTAGTTTAGCCGTCTGGAAAGGTTTTGTTGATATTTGGGAAAAGTCAGTTCAGCTGCAATGGTCAAGACATGCTTTAACATCAAGCGTTGCGTAAGGAAGAACTGATTACTAAAATCTCATATCAGTGACACACATGCTTTCAACTTATCAAGAATACTGGAGTTTTGTATCAGAAACATGTATAATTTTATACGCAATTTTGTTTGTGGATATGCGATCTTTTATTTAAAAAAAACAAACAAAAAACACACACAACAGAATAGACTATGCTCATCGTCCCCTTTTGTTGTGATGAACACAGAAACCAGACCTGGACGAGGCCAGAGCGCAAAATTCGGTCGGGGGTCAGGATGAGCAGGAGTGAGCACTAAAGAGGGTCAAGTCCATATTCCAGGTCGACCTGCTGAGTTAATGTGAAGTCTGACCTACTTACTGACTTACTATGATTTACCGCCCTTGTGTTTATATTGTAATGGAATGGGAGGTAATTCAATTTGTTCGACACCATCTGGAGCGAGACCGAACCGGTGTTCACTGGGCGAAGGGCGTGAAGGCGCCTGTCTCTCTGCCAATTCCGTGGCTAGCTGCTCATTCTTTTCTTTAGCTTTGAAGCGGAACTAACTCACCTCACCCATAATAATGCCAAGGTAACGCAGTGCAAGCAAGTAAAACTATGTAACCTGTAATGGCAATCCTGGTTCCTGAGCTATGTTATGCAATCGCACCGCCCATTTCTACCGCTCTCCTCCCACTTCCAAGGCCGGTATGTTTGGCAATGAAAGTACTGACATCATTAAGGGGTGGGCTTGTGGGTAAACCATCCCATGCCATGACTTGAAAGAGTTGGGATTATTGGATAAGGAAATTAAGAACCAACATTAAGGTGAGAACAAGACTACTCACGTTCCAGGGCCAACCTGTGTTTGCCCTCCCTCCCCTCCCTCCCGCGGGAATGACTGCTGTGAATGCAAATTACCGAAACAGGCGGTCCTTTTAGTCTGTGGGCGCCGCTTGAGAGATTTTAAGCAATGGAAACGTGAGTCTCTAAGCAAGCGAAGATGGCTGTGACTGATGCGGAATAGCTGAAAAAAAGTGAGTTTATCTGCGAGTCGTGTTTGCTATACATGTACTTATGGCTTTGTCTCTTTTACTGTTTTAGTAACGTATATACCGTCCTTGGTTCATGGCACATCTTCTTTCGAACCATGCCATTGATAAGAAAGTTCCACAATCAAATTTCAAACCATATATGGTGACCCCAATTGTTGCCGAGCTCCTACTTCCGGTTTAACTCAAGACATTCCAAGCTCCTCCCATTTCCCCGCGGGGATTCCGTGAGGAAGCAAAACTCGTACCCCTAATTAGGTTAACCCTCTTTGTGTCAATCAAAAGAGAGAGTGGAACTAAAAAACACAGGGAATATCTGCTTGCTGATCCCCCTCCNCCCCCGCTTTAGATGTAACTCGCCCAGAAAGACTACTCATTTCGTATATCCCAACGCTTATTCTTGTTCTATCTTCCTTCTCCTCTCTCCCTCTCTTTCCCTCCATCTCACCCTTTTGTTTCTCTTTTTTAATCCTACTATATCATTTCTGCACTCTTTTGCTCAGGGTTTTCTTCACTCCAATTCACTCTTAATCATTATGTTCTTCAGACTGCTGAATAAGCAGTTTGGTTGCATGAGAGTACTGTTAATTTTACACTCCCCTCCCCACTGTTTTGGTCTTTTTCTCGTAAAAATCCAGACATGCGATTGCTGTCACATTCGATTAGGAAACACGATACATATAACATGATAAATTGGAGTTTTTACCAGCTTGTGAGTAAAACGTGAATGTGCACGCCTAGTTTGTCAGCCGGGCTGTTACTTCGAATTATATGTAATACACGAATACAAGTGAACCGCCCACACATAATATGACAACTGAAATCGCCCACACATATTACAAATTTAAATCGTCCACACAGATGAAACTTAAGGACAAATAACAAGAGTTATTGCCGCCTTTTCTATGCGTCCAATAATAACATATCGTCACCGTCCCCTAATACTGTCGTAAATGCAAATCTACCAAAAAATCGGTTACGACAGTGTTAGAAGACGGTGATGATATAATATAATACACATAATAACAGATACATGTAACATGATAAATGAGTAGTTTGTACCGGCTTGCTATTCGATGGTGTGAGTAATACAATTAATACACGCCTAGTCTGTCCTCCGCCGGGTTGTTACTTCGAATTACATGTAACAGACGAATAAAACTGAACCGCCCACACATATCACAATTTGAACCGCCCACACATAATATGAAACTTACGAACAAATAATAGGCGTCATCATCGCCTTTCCTAAATGGCCAATAACAAGTTTAACAACAAGTTTAACAAGTTTATTGGGAATAAGCCCAGACAACAGCCGTGGCACATGGGCAAAATACAATATGCAACGGGACAGCACATGCAATAACAATAACAAGTTTAACAAGTTTATTAAGGATAAGCCTAGAACACATGGTGCATGGGCAAAATCTTTTATATATTTGGCAACTTGGAAACACAAGTGTCACGCTTCCGGACAAACCAACACGGTCAGAGACTTCAAATTCGGCGTGGGGAGGCAATTCACTTTGGATATGGTATGGAAGATTGCACGCCAAAGTGCAAAATAGTGCATTAGTTATGGTGATGCATTTCCCTTGGCGCGTAACCTAACACACCCAAACCCTGAAACCCTGCATAGATCTAATTAAAATCACAAACCTAACGAGGTAATATAATCAAGTGTGCATAGGTGCAAAATAAATTAACAAGCCAAAACTGATGATACCGATTATCACGGAAACGCACTTCGAGCCGAGAAATTTTTCTGCGTCGCGCCAATGTTCCTAACATCTTATTACGATTATACAAATCCCTTTGAAACAGAGCACTAATGCCAAATAGCTGAAGATGTAAAGATGCCCTTGCCTTGATAAGACTTCTTGCTCCGACGCCGAAGGTACATACACTTACAAACCAGTCATGACTATCTACTGGGGAAACGCGTACAATTTCTGACAACTTCTGACAATGTTATGACGCTGACACAGTTACCCATATCTAGCTCTGACAGGTGTTGGTAGTGGTAAAGTGTGGTCTTTTGCTACCATCAACTCCGCTTATTCGCAACTCCTCTAGAACATGGGAAAAAAATGATTAGAAGCAACAGTGGTTATCAGAAATTGATTCCAGCAGGTTGAGAAACGGCTACTAACCACAGCTATGCAAAAGATTCCTTGAGATACCTCAACAGATCAGATCATGTTATCCTCTTTCGGTTAAGGTCTGGACACTGCAGGTTCAACAGGCATCTACGTAGCATAGGAAAAAGTAGCTCAGCTCTCTGACAGTGCCTGCACACAAACCAAACAACACGACATGTCTTGCAGGATTGCCTTCTCTTGACATAACCAAGAGAACGATGTTGACTATGCGACAACGCTACGGGGGAATTGCACGGACCTACAACCGATAACCATTTCACGGCCTATAGCAGTCTTTCAGCATGCCAAGGGAACGTCGAAGCAGAATAACGTAGAAATTACAATCTATTTCTTGCTTTATCAATAAACGAACAAATAACAGGCGTCATCATCGCCTTTCCTAAATGGCCAATAATAACAACAGGATGAAAATAGCTATTATGCGTATTGCCATTAACGGGGTCGACTGTAGCACTAGTAGTATAACTGTACCCTTAACCGCACGGCTGATGGTACCTTTTATTGTCTACCGCGATCTACCGCGATCTACAGGGCCGGAATTTCGGCTAGAAGAAGTTGTGAACTCATTCACTCAGTCCTTATCACAGCCTCTAGTTGGCTCCACGCCTATCAGCGAATTGGTGAGGTGGTTCCGACCGTGAAATTGAACCGTGTCTGAGAACAACGTACGGCGTTGATTAGTCAAGAGTCAAGAGTTGAGAATAAGAGCAACAGGAGTGATGGAGATGTAGATACTTTAGGTAGGTGCATGATTCCATTATCAGAACCCGATGAAAGATTCTGAGATTTGTTAAAGTCAAGGCAGGTATATCTCATCAAAACTGTTAACAACTTGTATCAGCAAGGAGGCATTGCATCCAAGTGATGTCTGTTGCGATTCCATAGATATAATACCGAGAATTTCCCCACTTCTCTCCCCCCCCCCCCCCCCCCCCCCCCCCCCCCCCCCNGAAGTCGTACAGGACAATATGTCTTTTGGTAGCGGTAGAGGAGGGGGATAGCTGAATTTTTAAATACTGCGATATTCTGGGTTCGAGCTTAACGTAAAGAAAATCTTATGGTTTTATTTCAATTCTGACACTTGGAGTCGTCAAGTCACTTCGATACTTTCGATACTTTTGACACCGCTAGGCTTTATAACGAGGAGGAAATTGGCTAGTTTGGGGCTAGGGGATGGAAATAAGTTCAATCCTTTCGATACCGCTAGACCTAGTAATAAAGCGCTTGGGAGCTGGTTTGGTACTGAGGATCGAAATAGAAACGATTTATCTCGATGTTTTCGACACTTCCGATAAAAAATGACTCGAAATTCCTAGGCATGGAAAGTACTGATACCAAGAAATGATACTGTATACTGCACACCATTACCCTTCGGACGGATTTTGCAGAACGGGCCACATGAGCGTCATCTTAAGACTGTGGTGCATCTTTTCATAATTTTGAATGAATCTGAAGTTTGAAGTTTATTCATCTCTTTGTTTGTGACCAGAATATATTATGAATGATATAACAGTTTGTCGTCAAAGGAAAACATTCTCTTCAATTAATTTATAGATGTTTATTTAGTTTCTATAAGCTCAAAGAGTCCTGTATAATTCAAACAACCCTTTTCATATGCAGCTCGGTGCCCGGCCCTAAATTCATAAAGAATTTTTGATCGCTACAGACGTGTTTGGTCAACAACTGTAGAACGAAAAAAAACAAACAAATTTCCTGTGTTAGTAAATGGAACAAAATGGTCAGACATCATTTCCGGTACCTTAGTGGAACAAAGCGCCATTATGCATGTTGGTATGTTACTGTCTTCAAACTCAAAGCAATTTGAGTAGGTTAACCCTGTCAAGACTGTCCTCTACATACGTAGTCTAGTTTAGATTCTGAAGAAGAGCTCTATCGTCATAACCGAGTTTTTAGACTAAACCTTCGTTTCAAATT
>JAWQUT010000270.1:496687-519751 GCA_033807755.1 Ellobium chinense
GGAGGGGGGGTAGGACACTTTGAGATTGTGTTATGAAGATGGCTGACAAAGGAAAGCGGGGTGTCTGAGGGAGTAAAGTAAGAAAAGGAAGATTCTTCCTTCCTTTCCCTGTTTTCTCTTCATCCCTTTCATTTTAGGTAGACTACCTGCTTCTCTTCTGGTAAATCAGGCCCATCCATGCATCCATCCATCCATGCATCCATCCATCCATCTATCCATGCATCCATCCATCCATCTATCCATGCATTCATCCATCCATGCATCCATCCATCCATCCATCCATCCATGCATCCATCCATCCATCCATCCATCCTTTACACACCCAGTGCACCCAAATTCGGCCAAAAACTGTCAGAATTGAACACACCAGACATCCAGGAAACGCTGATCCCACAACAGCACACAGTGAATAATAATATTGATGATTATCGCATGTTGCACAAACACTGCCATGCCCTGTCTACTTGGCTGACGCACATCATGGGCGGAGCTACATTTCTGAACGAGAGGGGTTCCAGTGGGAGCAAAGTACAAGGTAACTAAATAAGGTTGGAAATATTCAAAGGAGGAGATAATACAGTTTTGAACATGGCATAAGAGACTGCAGGTGGGCTGAGAGGAGGCGAACAGGTGGCATAAAGAATGTGGTAATGCTCATGGGAGGATCAGCAGCTTAGAGAGATAGATAGATAGAGAGAGAGAGAGAGAGAGAGAGAGAGTGAGAGGGAGAGGTGCAAACGGACGGAGAGCTACAGGTGGGCAAAAAAAAACAACAACCCCAAACTCGTTATTGTTATCTACGATCCTATTTTTAACAACATAAGGAAAATGTTGTCTCGAAGTGTCAGGATTATTCTCTTCTCCTTTCTTTCCCCTCCCCTAAATTTGACCCCATTTTGGCTCCGCCCTTTGTGACGCAGGTTGTTGTAGGTAAAAAGTGTGAATCACTGCTCACATACAGTTGCATCCCTTGTTTGGGACCTGTTGCACTTAATGACTCTCAAACTTGGAGAAAACTCGACATTCAGGCTGAACAAAGGCACCCGCCATTTTGTTTAAAAGATTTGTGTAGGGCAGAAATCAACCTGATGATGTCACACCGCCGGCCATATTGTTCGAGGAATAAGTGGGTGGGTTGGGACAATCGCAGGGTGACCCCATGATGACGCCACTGTACAGCATCCTACACGTAATGATTCTCTGTGATGGTGTGGTTCTCAAACTGTGCTGGTATGTCCCTAACACTAACAATAACACCTGTCTATGAGTCCTAGTCATCCCACAGGATGTTTATAGCATTCCTTTGTATTTTGTTGTGGTGCATATTTTGCTCATGGTTACATAACGAAAAACAGGAAATGTTGAAAGCTTTGGTACATCGTGTCAGGTTGAAGAGAGAAAGGAAAGGGAATGAGCGATGGGGAGGGGAGGTAGGCCCCAGGACATGAGAATGCTTTTTAATTTCTGTTTAATCTCTAAAACTTTCACATAACAAAATAGTGCATTCTGAACACATGAGTCACTATTAACATGTAATTGGAAATACTTCTATGTGCAACTTTTCCCAGGGAGTCCAATTAAGCAGAGTCAACCGTATACATGGAAACAAAAAACACTCCTCTAAACGTTAATTCTGCCTTATCAAGAAAACGTAGCGGTTAAAATGGAGTTCCGGTCACGTGCGATACAGCCAGGCATTTATTTTCGATCTTCGATATTACAGCAAAAACACATGACCTTGAATTTTATTGGCAGTGATTCAAACTGGTTTTTTTCTCCATAAAGTATTCAATTTCCTGGGGTAAATTCAAGGTAGAAATATAACGTAACCAACCGGCGGTCAAGAACGAACAGGTGAGAAATTCGAGTACAGAAGATTCTATTGTGTATACTGGTCGTATGGTTATGGTGTTTGAGCTCAAAATATAAGGGCAGTGGGTTT
Organism: Ellobium chinense; assembly: GCA_033807755.1. Lineage (NCBI taxonomy): Eukaryota > Metazoa > Mollusca > Gastropoda > Ellobiida > Ellobiidae > Ellobium > Ellobium chinense. The sequence continues at coordinate 498,630 of JAWQUT010000270.1, forward strand.
GATTCCCTAAAACGGTCGTGTTGTAAGTGCCGTGGGCCGGGAAGCATCCCATTCACATTTTCCCCAGTCCACCCGTGTGTAAAATAGGTATCTGGCTATAGGCAGATAAAAGTATTGTCAGAATGGTAGTGATAAGCCCAAATAAATGGCATCGGATGCTCCCCAATGCGCTGAGAAAGTCCTGGAGTGATCAGGCCTGCTAGGGTAACAGCAGTGTGAAGTCGCGTCAGAGGACATTAGTCTGGATATGAAACTTATAAAAAACACACTATTATAAACATATCTGCCGAAAAAATAAATGCACTTTTAAGTAAACAGAGCGATAAAGCTGAATCAACCTAATAAAGAGAGTCAAGCGGGCAAGTCGACCTGACCAAGTACCCAGCGGAAATCAGAGGTGACGTCACTCAACAGTTAAAGGAAGGGAAAAGTAAACGGATAGGTTCGTACGATGGAAAAACTATTTTCGATTTTTCCCGAAGGCCACGAGGTAGCGGAAAGTTCCTTCGTGCCCACCGACGGATCTTCTCGCCTCTCTCTCTCTCTCTCTCTGTCTTGTTTTGCTCTCCCTGTCTCTCCAAACCTCTCCGTCTCTCTCTCTCTCTCTCTCTCTCTCTCTCTCTCTCTCTCCCTTCCTTTCTCTCTCTGTGACCCTGAAGATTGCATAAGCAGGTTCGAGTACGAGCAAGGGCGCTATCGTCGACGTAGGGGGGAAACCCCTTAAGCTCATTTTGGCAAACATAAGAGAATTGCAGGCAGCATGGGCGGAATTAGCGGGAGTAATGGGTATATTTATTCGTAATCGATTAAATTGTAGATCATGCGTCGTTAATGTTTTTCAATTGCAACACCATCACCACCATCACCACCTACAACAACAACCACAACGACAACAACAATGACGACGACGACAACGACAACAGCACCAACAACTAAACGTCAATAAAATCGTAATTCTATTATCATACTATTTTCCATAAATCAACACGCAAGTTACATTCGAAACTTTTCCTCCTACACACAGTTAAACACAACTCCTGCTTATCGCCCAGTACAACATACTGATCACAAGTCGAGATCGCCATTTTTCTCCTCTCACCCAGGGCGAAATTTCTTAGGTAACAACAAATTGGTCAGTGCAACCAACTATCTTACAAGGTAAACTACCTGCGCTCTCCCTTGATGTGATCAGTTCTTGGAGAAGGGAATGTGGCGGCGTGGAATACGGGAAGCGAATCTGCTATTGACAGTACACTTGTGTATGCTAGACCTCCGTAAGGAAATTTTCATATTTAGTGAACGCGGAATAAGAGAAGACAAGTGGATAATGCTGAAAAGATAAGGGATGAACTATTTCTTTATGTTCCCCATATGCCAATTTTCTTTACGGTAACTTTCGAAGGGAAAGTAAACTTGCGATCTGCAAAGCATATTACTGTAAAACCCATTATGAAATGCTCTACTTATGAAATTCGGGGAAAAAACACAAACAGCCTTCCCCGATATGAACCGTGCGATGGAATTCAAATGAGTGAAGTAACCCGTCATGTCTCCTCTCTCTTTTTATACTTCGGGTGCGGCTTTAACAACTTCATCGTGTCTCCTCCTTCATATAGCATAGTTTTGCACTGACTGTCGACGAATACATGCCCGTATTAATTCCTCGTTACTGGCATATTTTCATCTCTGGGCAAGATTGAAAAAAAAACCGAGACACGCACGAGGGCAGTATGTCGATGAGACTGTTTGTAAAACTGGGCGGAATTTAAAATTAAATGACATGTATGAAAAGAGTCGGGGGCCTCGGAATTTGAAATTCCTCGCATTGCTGGATGCTGGCATGCAACAGGTTTTGACCTTGTTAACTGTACGAGGTACATGAATGATGAAGCGAGAAGGCATTTCTGAGATACTCGACACTGTGTCATAAGCTGAATACATTGATGGGTTGCTTTAAGAGAGCAGTGTTTTTGTATAAAATAAATGTGACGATGTGTAAAAAACATTATTAATAATGAGATTTTGAAGTCTCGTATTCAAAACAGATGACCAGGTTTACATTTTCATTACCCCAGCAGAACAAGTCAGTCAGGTTTCTGGGAGCCAACACTGCGATTGTCATATTACAGAAGCAGATTTCTAGCCTTTAGACAATTTTAACAGTTCATAGCCTATAGCCAGGTGCTCGTTTAAAGGCAGCTGGACTGAGGAAAATGTGAATGAATTGGCATTGCGTGTATGACTCTAGATATGCTATCATGAGCGGCAGTGTGTACATTTTTGGAAGGCAAATGCGTCTGAGTGTGCCCACATGTGATTTTAGATTCTTAAACGCGTTACTTTTTGTCGTAATCATTATAAAAGTTCATTTTCCCACTCAAGCTGAACAAAACTTTGCCATACTACAAATCATTTCATATAAGATATTAAGGCAACTTCACCAAGTTGCAAGGTCTGTTACATTAATATCTGAAAACATTTTGACATTACAGGAATTTGTTTTGATCGTTTCTAATAGACGCTAATTTCTGCCGTCTTATGGCAAAACGGCGCATATTGCATACGTGCCTTTTTTCCATAAGACGGCAGATATATTATTTAGATTTGAAGCCAAACTGGTAGCTTTAAAGTCAGAGCTTTTAAGAATTTAGCGTGACTGACGCGGCATTCGTTGGAATGGCCTCAGAATCTTTTCATCGCTGACAGGTAATGTGGACTCTGGTTATTTATAGGATGAACTTAAGTGACATCATCTTAGGTATTCCCGCTGCTTTTCTGCTATTCTGAAGCGCATTCCTAATGGCTGACAACATGGCCGACACACCCATGCTGAACATTTAGACAACCACAACGAAAGTTTTGATTCTCACACCTGGGTGGATAGTTGGCTCAGTTGGGTGCCACTCGATGACATGCAACAGCCTACTTAATTTCAACAAACAAAACAAGAAACAAACAAACAACAAACAAACAAACAAACAAAGCTGTCAACTTTCTATTTCATAAGAGCTCGACCTGTTATCTTGCTTACATAGACAATTTCAATGATATTTTTTCCTCTATATCTCTTCTCCTCCCGAAGTCCGTTTTTCTCTCTCCTCTTCTCGCGCTCAGAGTCTCTCTCTCTCTCTCTCTCTCTCTCTCTCTCTCTTTCTCTCGCTCTCTCCCTCTCTCTCTCTCTGTGAGATAGCTCCAGTCACACTTGTTTGGATTACAACAAGATGTACAGGCGAGGGCCAGGAATGTGTTAAAGTACACAAATGCGCTAAAGATAGTTTTGCTCTTGATGCGCACCGGCTGTTAAACACACACAAACACACATTATTATGCACACACACACACACACACACACACACACACACACACACACACACGCACGCACGCACGCACGCACGCACGCACGCCTACGTCCACATAGTCACACATTCGGATGCCCATCAACAAATGAAGACCTATTTTTCGAAACACTCAAAAAACCGCTGGTTCAGACATGATGAGATGTATATGTTGCACTTCTACTGTGCTCGTTCCTATAACCGGCTCTGAGCTCTTTACATATACAGAGACAGACAGAAGACAAATCCAGCATCAGAATCTATATTCATGCACACACTTGTGCTCACGCACTTTCAGATATTTTGATAAGCTAAATTAATAGGCTGTAAAAATTCTTCAAAATATTATTTGAACAAATGAAAGGTTTCTAAAATTATCTAGATTATGTGTTTTGAGAACTTTTTTCTCCCGTTCAGTTTTTTTTTTTTTCAAACTGATATTAACATGCCCACACCAATTGCAAAAGCAGAAACTCTCCCGTACTTTGAGAGTCTAAATCACAGAGCTACGATTTAATCGGCTACACAGATTTATTATCTTTCATAAATATTAGCATATATAATATAAAAAATCATATTCGCACAATGACTGGCTTAGAAGCATCACATATATGTCTCAGCTGTTTTCATGATGCTGACGTCGCCACGACCCTCTCTCTTAATGCTATAGAAACTCTCTCTGTGCATCCTATCATACAAAAACGGACATTCACACATGCGCAGCGAGCTGAACCAAGAAGTTACGGTAAATCAGCGACAAAGAATTATCAAAGGCATTCACATACAAAATCACTTTCATACAACAAATAACAGAGACGCTTTACTTACAGTAGTTTACAATACTGCCAGATTTTTTTTTTTGAGACCGGAGCCAAATCGCATACAAAGAAGAGCCAAATCATGTCCAGAATGGGCTTTCTGGGAGACTAACTTGACATAAGACAAGAAATTTACTACGAACTGTCTATGAAAGTATTATATTTATCAAAAATCTTTCTACAAACATTAGCATGACACAATAAGAATTGCTTGTTAAAAGGAAAAGAGATCGTTCTTTGTTTTCATTGGGCAATTATCCCAGAAGCCCGATAACTTAAAATACCAGTTTGAGAGAAGTAAAAGTATTTTTTGTACAGGAAATTAGTCAATTTTAACCTAAAGTCTACTGCAGCCGAAAAAAAACAACAACAACACAACCAAAAACTTAGAATTTGGCTCCCAAAAAGCCAAATCTGGCAACCCTGACCCCGATAGGAGTTTAGACAATGACAAAATGGCTATAATAAATCAGCGATCAGGAACGCGCAAAGATGCACGCACGGACCCCTTGAATCTCGAAACATCCTACAGACATAATTTCTATCTTGCGCCACAGATCGTGTTTCCATTTAAACCGGTGATGTAAGCTCATACATTCTTAGCAAGACCGGGAAGACATTCCAAGACGTAACTCGCTTCAAAGCAAAGAAAATACAGCAGAGTTGGATTAATCGCAAACCCCTTACTAGCACATGTGGGAAGTTTTCATTAGAAAACATAAAAAAAAAGCAACGAGACCATGCCACTCAGTCGCACTTCCACTTAATCGCAACGTTTTCCTACCGCACCGAAGAGTACGCAACTAAGTGGCTTCGACTGTAGTAACAATTTAATAAGAAAAACAGAGACAGAAAGAGAGAAAATAAATAAGAAAAAGGTAAGAGAAATGAGGTGATTGTTGTTTTTTTTCTTCGAGTTAACGCAGGACATCAACTGAAGCGCAACGCAGGGCTGACTACCTCTCTCTACATTTCACCCTCGCCACGGCCTCAGTTTACGACAAGCGAGGAAAGACGAGAATGAGTTTCATTACTGCGTCACTGTCGAAGGACTGAATGCATAATATTTGCATATGATCGTTTTTTGGTTTGTTTTTTTCCGCCGCTGTGAAAAGCAAGCAAGCCGAAAAAAATATGAAAAGAAGCCGTTGAATCTTTTCCAAGGTTGACGGTAGCAAGTGTGAATGAAAAAAAATTTCCACACAGAATGTGTAGCTACATACGAGCCTGGCGAAGGTTGTTCAGAGGTTCTCATGTTCTGATTTTCTCTATGACCCCTCCCTCAATGCCATACGAATAGGGAGGAAGGGACTAGCAAAAGCTGCTTGGCTGATCCAAGAGTTTTCATGCTATGATATATCCAAGACCCCTCTCGGGATATGATAGGCATTTTCCCTGGAAAGGCACCAGGGAAGATTATTTAGGGGTTTTCATTCTTCGAGGTTCTTTACCATTCATTTCGTAATGCAGTTTTCTTCTACACGACAACAGAGACTGTTATTCACGGGTATTCATGCCTTGATGTTCCAGGCATCCTTCCACATATAAATATACAATGCAATGTTATGAATAAAGTTTGCATAAGAAACTAACCACGGTTAGGTTATTTATTGTTTCAGGGGTTTTCATGATGCTGATGTCGCCACGATCGTTTATTTCCCATAAAACTATAGGAACTCTCTCTCTCCCCGTACAGTCTATCATCCAGACAGAACCTTGCACAAAATTCATTCGCGATGAAGTTGTCGCTAATCCACTTTTTCGTCTCATATCTCATCCTCTCACGTTCATTCGAGACAGCCACACCCGCTACCCACCTATTTATTTCCTAACAAATCCGTGAAGTTGAGAGGCTCCCTCCCTCGCCATAGGTTTGAAAACCCATGACTGAGTCACACAGGTGAGGATAGACAAGAAGGAGTCTACGACAAAGCACGTAGTCTAATGAAAAGCAAAAATATGCAGTTAAAGCAAATTTTAAGTAATTGTGCACTTAACAAAGCACCAAATCACAGAAGTAATTTATAAGTTGGAGAAGGGCCTCCGCTATTTTGGCAGAGAAGTACATGGGGGAAATAAAAAAACAATACATTGAGAACGTCACTCACTTCCATCTTTTTGTCAGAGGCATAAGCGAGCGAGTGAGTAAAAACGACGACTCTTGGCATACCGGAAGACCCCAAAGCAACATAAATTTAACTCCTCTGTTTTCATCTAGTATGATTTATAGATAAGAATATCGGTCGTGAATGTAGACAGCAAAAGTGTTGGTGCAGTTTCGGCCAATAAGAAAAGATGCAGTCAAGTTGCAAAGAATGCCAACCGAACTGTTTCAAATTTACATTTAATGCGTTTTGTCAGGACACGCTCATCATGTTCTTTAGCGCTCCTTTAAAGTGCTCACTTTGTAGAAAAAAAATTGCTATTTTTGCTGTGGCTGGCAGGATTCCCACCCTCGTTGCGTCCTCGACGATTTACATCAATAGCAGGATGTAATCACTACGGATTTTTATGCTCGTTGCGTCATTAAGGAGACGCAAAAGAAAATAGTTTACAGTCGGGTGTATGCGATAGGCTATTCTTATACAATCATTAATTTCCCATACTTTTACCCGATTTTGAAATAAAAGAAAAAAATTGTTGGAGACGGAAGCGAAGATTTGAGATAGTGAGAAGAACTTGAGAGAGCTGCGCAATTTTGAGATAGCGAGCAGATTTGAGAGAGGTCCTTACAGACTGATCTGGAATAAATTTTATTCTTATATTATTTTAGTACTTNAATACATGGGGGGAAAAAAAAACACCACACACACTGAGAAAGTCACTCACTTCCATCACTTTGTCAGAGGAGTAAGCGAGCGAGTGAGTAAAAACGTCGACTCTTGGCATACCGGAAGACCCCAGAGCAATATAAATTTACCTCATCTGTTTTCATCTAATATGATTTATAGACAAGAATATCAGTCGTGAATGTAGATAGCAAAATTGTTGGCCCAGTTTCGGCTTTTATGCATTTCAAAGGTTCCAGCCAATAAGAAAAGATGCAGCAAGTTGCAAAGAATGCCAACCGAACTGTTTCAAATTTACAATTAATGCATTTTATCAGGGCACACTCATCATGTTCTTTAGCGCTCCTTTAAAGTGCTCACTTTGTAGAAAAAAATTGCTATTTTTGCTGTCGCTGGCAGGATTCCCACCCTCGTTGCGTCCTCGACGGTTTACATCAATAGCAGGATGTAATCACTACGGATTTTTATGCTCGTTGCGTCACTAAGGAGACGCAAAAGAAAATAGTTTACAGTCGGGTGTATGCGATAGGCTATTCTTATACAATCATTAATTTCCCATACTTTTACCCGATTTTGAAATAAAAGAAAAAAAATGTTGGAGACGGAAGCGAAGATTTGAGATAGTGAGAAGAACTTGAGAGAGCTGCGCAATTTTGAGATAGCGAGCAGATTTGAGAGAGGTCCTTACAGACTGATCTGGAATAAATTTATTCTTATATTATTTTAGTGCTTTGTAATCCTTGTGAGGACAGAAACAGCAAAGAATGTAAAGAGATCAATACATCCACGCGTACATACAAGAATCTGTGGGTACGGGGAGGGAGTTTTGGTTTGTGTGTGTGTGTGTGTGTGTGTGTGTGTGTGTGTGTGTGTGTGTGTGTGTGTGTGTGTGTGTGTGTGTGCGTGCGCGCGCGCGTGCGCGGGGAGGGGGAAGGGAGAGATAGAGGAGAGGGCATAGGGGAGAGAGCTTTGAGAAAAAGATTAAGAAAACAAAGTGAACAGTAAGAGCACGCTAGTTAGAGTATCAGAAAGAAAAGCACAAGAATCCAAACACCAAAAAGTTTGATAATATGGCCAAAGAGAATGTGAGAGAAATAAGCTGAACACGAGGAAGACACAGATAAATTATACTCAGCTACAAAACCACACTGTTAAGGACGTAGTCTTGATCTTTGGAAGAGTATACCTATCATCTGATGATATTTATACCTTCTTTTTTTAGTATATCTTTGACGTCAGTGAAAACAAACCACATGGCAAGACAAACTAAGTGGTCCGGGTCACCCAGGTGAGAGGTCTGTCTCGTGTCTAATGAGGGGAAGGGTGCAATTTTAGCTGTCACACATTGGCTTTGAGAGGGAACAAGAAAGACAGCTAACGATGGAAAGACAAAGGATTGAAAGGGAAAAATGAAGTCAAAAGGGAAAGAAAGAAAGAAAGAAAGAAGGAAAGAAAGAAAGAAAGAAAAGGTAAGGACGGTTTTTTGGCTTTCTTTATTCCTATTCACCAACCATAAGGCACTGACCGACTGACTGATTGATCGACTGACCGACCGACCGATAACCAACCAACCAACCAACCAACCAACCAACCAACCAGCCAGCCAGCCAGCCAGCCAGCCAACCAACCAACCAACCAACCAACCAACCATGCGAGGCTATACGCTTCCATCCCGGTAACCCTAATGAAAAAACCACTATATATATTACGTCTGTACAGACAGGCGCTGGCAACAAGTAACAAGAGACATATTTTGGATCTAAGAACTGGGAAGACTTCTCCTTGCCTCTCGAGAACGCTAGAAGCATCGCAGATGTCTCATCTAGTGAAAATATTTAAAAACCACCTCCGCATTACATCCTAGTAAAGGGGCCGACACACTTGCAAGGCGAGCGTATCTTCCTCTGAAGATCTTCAGCTGCTTCGCTCTCCGAATTCGAAAGTTTCCGTTATCTATCTGCGTCTTAAGAAATGCAAATGAGTGGAAGGACATTCCCCCTGCTCTTTATTTCTCATATTCTTTCCCGATTTCTCTTTCCCTGCCCCCACCCCCCACCCTCTTCGAAAAAAAACCCCAAAAAACTGGCGATCTGTACTTTCTATCTTGTGTCACGTCGTGCAAAGGCATCTGTTGCACGACGTTGTCGCTATGACAAGTCCTAGCATTTTAGTTAATTAAGCGCTCCGTCCGGGCAACATAACCCCAAATTCCATTAAGTCACGGTCATTCTGACCTATAAAGAATTTTGTAGGAGTGAGCAAGTGATGGGAAATACAGAAAGATCGGCTTCCTTTTCACCGAAAAACAAACTACTCCTATTCATTCAACGGGTTAATTTTAAACCACCTCACAATTCCTGACTTTCGTTAGGCTCTCATCCAAAGTTTGACACATTCAGAACTTGCGGGGCGGTTTTAAATTAATCTGTTGAATGGCAGGAGTTTGTTTTTAGTGAAAAGAATGGGGTTCTTCCATCAAGACTCAAGACTCAAGAAAAGTGGAATTTTGGGGCTGATTGTCCAGGTGGAGCATTCAGGTAACAAAGAGAGCGATGAAGATGGTAATTAGCGCCTAATTTACTTAAAGGTAAGCTGCACTGATACAGGATCTTGGTGTCAAAATGATAGTTTACCACTCGCGCCTCGAGAAATTGGCACTTTTGTATTCACTTGAATTTTTTTAAAGGTATTCAGATCTGTATCGAAATATTTACGATTGCAAGAATTTGTTATTTTAAATTAACCTGGATCTGTGTCAAAATATGTGCAACAAACTCATTCAATCCATCTTGCTCATGCCAACTAACCGTATGTCTCCATTTTCTACAAATGCACATATACGAGTATTAAGAAGAACCCCCCCCCCCCCNAAAAAAAAAAGATATCAGAATATCATTTCTGCATAAAGTTTCCAATTTGTTATGACTGTACCCTTTGCCATGTACAATAAACTTGATGTCAGCCCTGAGGTAAAGAGATTATTTGTCATCATCTCATCCAGCTGGATTATTTTTCTTAGCAGTGGTGCCATCGTAGATATTTTTCTCTAAGGTGGGGTAAAATCGTTTTACGAAAAGCCATTTTCGCCGTACGTAGGGGAAATATCGCTATTCGTAAATGGTTGGGGGAAAATAGTGAAATGCAGTTTAAAGTGGGGTAAATACTTAATTTTCTTCTTTTTAATAGCAAATTTTATAATTTTTTTCCCCACTAAATTTGCCTCAATATCATGCTTAGGGAAATGTAGAACAAAAAACCCCAAAACAACACACTTTCGCTGTAGGAGAAAAGCATGTAACCAGAGTGGCAACGCTGTTTCTCAGCTTTCATGCCTCAGCCTACGCAACAACATGGAGGTGGTTTTCAAAGACAAGTCGCCAACACTGTCTGGTGTTAAGACTGAGACTGGGTTACCTGCCATTTCAAAAAACTCCAGCTAGCGGTGAAGTGTGAAGAAGATATTTTTTTTCAAAAACAGATATCAGCCCACCAAGCCAGGGGTCCTGGCCAATATGTCTCCTGCCGTCTGATTATTTTGAAAAAAAAAAAAAGGAAAATAAAATGGTCTTCTAAACTGTTAAATCCGGTATTTATTACTTTAAATGTTTACTGTTGGTAAACTAATCTCACAGCAGTACGTTTTGTATACAGAGGGAGGGGGAAGGACGGAGGAAAGGAGGGGGAGAGAGAGAGGAGAGAGAGAGAGAAAAGAGAGAGAGAGAGAAAAGAGAGAGAGAGAGAGAGAGAGAGAGAGAGAGAGATAACTAAGATTTCGTCTGTGTGTTTCCGCCATTGTATGACTACCCTGTGGCTCTTTGCATAACCCATACGTTAAATGCCCTACTGTATTAACTACAGTGAACACTACACTTGGGTTGGGGGTTTCCTTCGGTTACCGCAGTGTGTTATCTAACGTAAGGATTATCCATACGGCCACTGGTCTAGTTGATATAGCAACAAAAGCCATTCAGAAGGTGAACCTCGAAAACCATATATCCATCGCAAAATTAAATCACTGAGATTAAGCAGTAAGCAACGCTTCTTGACAATTTTTCAGTGTGAATACTGCCTTCTATACAGAGAATAAAACCTTTTAAATGCCCGACAAAAGATAAGACAACTTGCCACTTTTACAATTGCCATTACTTTCAGAGCGTGACAAACTCGTGCTGAAATTTATCTTTGACTTTGTTCATGACCACTGGGCATATCGACCCCGATCCGCATCAAATTGCATGCCATTTCCTCATAAAATCTCCTGACAAATTCCTAATACAAGCTGTAAATGTACAACATTTTCACATAATCCAGGTTTTTGGATTGAGTTACATGAATATGTGAAAACGTGTTTACTACGCAGCAGTCCGAGTCTTTGGGAGCAGCGGCTACTGGCTAGATCCATGTGGAATGTCTCCGTTTTTTGGTTGTTTTTTTGTGAGCAAAGAAAATCACGCTACCGTAGGGCATCTTGTTTCCAGAAGAAAAGGAAACATAAAAATTAAAAAAAAAAGCATTCTCGTGAAGGATAAAAGAGAAATTACATAAATATCTTTATCACGATGAAAATGATACTTCAACCGAAACCAACAGGTGTATCTGTTTTAGCAAACATATGATGGAACTTTGAATAATAAGCGATGTTTTCATTGGTAGTGTTCCACGCAATATCGGCCAGCTTTATCTGATCCATTTCACTTCATCATTCACTTAAAGAGTTATCTTTACCTCTATGATATTTGAAAGGGCTATATTTACTTCTAAGATCTATCTAATAGCCATCTTCAGCGTTCTGTGTCTTACAAATATTATAATCTTTGACCAATTTCTCATAGTATAGGTCAAACCTCACAACGAAGTTCTTTTACAGAGTGTCAATAGCCATCTTCAGCGTTCTGTGTTTTACAAATATTATAATCTTTGACTAATTTCTCATAGTATAGGTCAGACCTCACAACGGAGTTCTTTGACAGAGTGTCAAAAGGTCATTATCGCGGCCACTCAGCGGCATACACGCCCATCTTAAGAGCTTGTAATGTAAACAGATACAGAGATATCAGTTACTGCACTTTGGCAGGGCTGCGACTCATCGTGCATTATAATGTTTACAATCTCACCATCCAATGATCCCCCCACATCGCCTTCTGATACCACTTTCAAGGGCGGAGACACCAGTGGGTCAGAGAGGTCTTTCTGTCTTCCACATACAGCCTTTGAAAACTGGGTTACCTTTACTCCCTCATGCTCCTCCTCCACCACCTTTTCTCTTCTCCTTCCTCTTCTTCTTCCTTTCCTCCTTCCCCTCCTTCTTCATTTTTTCCTTCTCTTTCTATTCGTCTTCTTCTGCTGCTGAAGGCAGCTTGGCCATGAAGCTTGTGAAGTGTTCTCACAATCTAAAGAACTCTCGAATCTCTGGTGTTGTGGGTTCGATTCACGAGTAAGACCGTTTACGCTCTACTGTCCTTGGGACAGACTCTTGATCTCCTTATCCCCATCCCGCCCCAAGTGTAAATGAATACCTGGCTTTAGATCTGTGAGGACAAAGGCGCCGCACCGAGATGACTAACAATAACTTTGGTACAGATTTTATCTGTAATGTTGTGTATTTATATGTATAATGTATCCTGCCCTAAGTGTATGTGTGTAGTATGAATAAGATATAATTATAATACTGTATGACATTGTAAAACAATTTCCCTATTTGGTAAATAAAAGTCTTCATTTTCATCGTTTTGTTTTTTTTAATCTTTGCATGATATGTCGACCGGCGTGGGCAATTAAGGATCTCTTTTTCTCTTTGTCAGCTGCCCCCTTCAACAGCCAGCGGTCTGTGAGTCTATCCAACTTTAAATGTTACTTACCAATGAACGAAACTTCACACTGACAATTCCTCCCCAACGATGCTATGCTGACCTTTAACCACTCTGCCTTCTCCAAACACTCCGCCCATGTCCGCTATCAGGTTCCGACGCTGTATACTGTACTTTCTTAAGTACTCTATAACCAGGGAGTTAATACTATAAGGGAAAGTACAGAATCTACACTATCAAAATACACGGCACTCTCCAAACAAAAGTTAAGACGAATAAACAAAAACGCTCGGCATTTCCGCAAGGGAGAAAACCCCCGTTATGAATGATCTGGTCCAGACAGAGGAGGACCCACATCTTGACTAGCGGGCAATAAGCGCTCGGTAAACAAGTGCAGTCGATTCCGTTTAATCGTAACTCATTGGGACTATAGCGCAAAGTTGTCATTAAAAGGAGATAATAATTCTCCAGTGAGGACAAACTACTGTATAGTTCTGGGACACTCGCATAAAGCGCTTGGGCTGAGCTTGGCGCAGGTTTGGAAGACAGCGCATCTTTGGGAGGGTCCCTAGGTATTGTCTAAGGAACCTCTCATAACCGCTTCCTCTCGCAAATTCTGCCACTAACACTAACCCAGAACGCCTTGCTTGAGTCCAAGAATGCTGCATTGTTGAAATTATAGCATCGTGTTATCGGGAAAATGATGCCATTAAACTGAAGTTACAACAAAACAGAGCTGACAGTAATGGCTAGAGGGATTCAATGAAGCCATGATAAGACTGCCTGTCTGTTTACTGAACGATAAAACGCGGATTAACCATTTTGCTCTGACACAGTCCTAGACCTCAAGACCTCGCTTGAACAAACCTGGGCTGTTTCCACCTTTGTTTCCACAGTCAATCGACTGTTTATTTGGTGAGAAGGGAAAAACTCTACAGATCTAGGCTATCTAGTCTAGCTACCTACCATATGGCCTCACCGCTAGATGATACGTAGGCGTCAAAACAGCTGCCGGAATTTTGGTACGAAACAAAACCCGGTTCTTTCTAAACAATGGCCGCTGATGTCTATGTATGACCCTGATGCCTTCTTCTTTCTTTGTTATTGAAGTTTCTCTTTGACGTTGTTGCTTCATCGGTTTCTTTTTTTGTCCTAAATCAATACTGTCTCCCTTCTCCTAATTCTACTCATCTTTATTTTCATTCTTCTTTCTGTTCTTCCTGTCTTCCATTTCTTCTTTGCACTTCTTTGCTTCTTTCATTGTCGTCCTCCTCTGTCTTGCGATTGTCTTTCACCTTAATGTCTTCACTTAATGCCTTAATTCGTTTCCCTAATTTCTTCCTGTGAAAGTTTTTAATTCGTCTTCATCATTTTGTTCCTCTTAGTGCTCATCTCCATCCATCTTTTTTATTTTTCGCTCGTTATATACTATGTTCTTTTACTTAGTTCTTATTGCTAGTATCACTGTTCTCATTCCTCATTTCCTTCTCCTTCTCCTCTATTTCTTAGCTTTCCTCTTCTTCTAAACCCACAATTTTCCAGCCATAGGTGCTACCAGAATTCCCGCCACTTTGTGAGAAGATTAGCCAGACGTACACAGATTCTGTCACTTAGTCATTGAGAAGAACACAGACTGATGACGTCATTTGAGTGCAATTTTTTTTTTTTTTGACAAGAAGAACACAACCCGACAACGTGTCCATGCCAGCAGTTTCGTTAGAGCAGTGAGTAAACAGGAAAGGTTTTTCCGGAAAACTTCAGATGAAGTCACCCTCATTCAACCTGGACGCCCTCTTTTCGTTCCCCGGAAAATCCACATACACATTTAAAAAAAAAAAGTTCACATGTCCTTCCCTCCCTCTCCAACCCCATGCAACACTCACAATGCCTTCTGCTATTTGCTATTCAATTTTAATTTTCAGTGTCTTACACAACATGCCATTTGGAAGATCCACGGCCCCATTTGTACCCAGTGACACCTCCCAACGTACTGGTAACCCCTCTCGTCTGTCAGCTGGAGGTTGACAATCTCCACGGGGTGTATTAGCCCTGCAATGATTACGCTGTCTGTATCAACGGTTACCAGTCTGCGGCATGTGCACATCTTCCTAGAAGATATCGTCCAATATCGGAGGAAGAACTTCAAAACTATAGCAGTAGAACAGTAGAACCTGACGATTTCGAATCACAAAATATCAGCTCAGAAATTTCAGTTCGTAATGCAGTGTTTTCTTCACGTCCAATGAGGTGGGGGAGACATTCTCCCCGTGTCATAAATTTGAAAAGGGGGAGGGGGAAGGGAGATTTGTAAGTCACTTGAGAGATTTTAAGTTTTTAACAAGTATTATAAAATATGGAGTGCAGGAAAAAAGGAGGAGATCTACACACGTTCAACGTATTTTTAGGGGGGGAGAAGATTTTGACATTTAAGGGGCGAACAGTGAGGTCTGGAGAAAACGTTCATGGGGTAGTTTAGTGTCTACAGAGCAAAAACTTTGCAATGAATACGCGGGGTGGTACTATATTCCTTATGCCTTCTTGAGCTCGTCCCACCTTCTTTCCACATTGGTTCCACGCCCCTGACTGAACAGAATAAGATTTACGTGTAACAAGGGTACATTTTCCTAATTAATTCTTCCTGCCACGGACATTATCACACACGTCGCCGATTACTGCGCATGTGCTGTCTTGAATGTGGAAAATAAATCTTAAACTCTCAGATATACTCGATGTAGTGGGGGTGGTAGACTAGTGCCTTCAGAAGATTTGCCTTTGTAAAACAACAATAAACAAGTAAACTTTTTTCTATTAATTTATTTGTATATATGTATGTATGTAATGTATGTATGTATGTATGTATGTATGTATGTATGTATGTATGTGTGTGTGTGTGTGTGTGTGTGTGTGTGTGTGTGTGTGTGTGTGTGTGTGTGTGTGTGTGTGTGTCCGTCCAAAATCCTCTTATGTCTGAAACATCATTTTTTTATTATAATATAACCATTGCTGTTTCTGTCAAAAACACCCAAAGTGTTCATCACTGCAGAAGTTCTAGTAACAGACTTTGGAGGGAACTGTATGTTGGTTTTAAGACGACAATACTTTTTGTGCCCAAGATTCCTCTTATATTTGCAACATCATTATTAAGCATTGCGGGTTCTGTCAAACATTACCAAAGTCTTGATTTCCGCGGAAGTTCTAGTAATAGACTTCAAAGGCACTAGTATTCATAGGTTTACTATGAAAATACTTTAAATATCAGGGATTCTTTCTATATTTGAAACATCACTTTTTAGCTTTAAGGGTGTTGTCAAACATTACAAAAATGTTGATCACTGTGGAAGTTCTAGTAATAGATTTTGGAGAGAAATAGTTTGTTGGCTTTAAGACGAAAATACTAACAGTACTCCGTAACCCAATGCCAGAGTGTATGTCACAACGACTCCTTGCTTCCCTTAAAGGTCGGTTATTTTGACTAACGCCGTCGCCAAGCGCTAACACCACACAGAGAACACTTAAAGGAATGTGAGAATAAACAAGAAGGCAAGTTTTTCTTTTTTCTTTTTTGGGTCGACAAAAACAAACACAGACAGACGGAGAACGAGAGAGAGAAAGAGAGACAGACATATGGGCTTAGACTGATACATGTTCAAGAACGGGAAGATAAGATAACTGTGTCACTGCGAGGTCAGGTTGTTTCCTGTCCCTCCACCCCGACTCCTCTTCCCTTCCCCTCCCTT
Source organism: Ellobium chinense (assembly GCA_033807755.1). Classification (NCBI taxonomy): domain Eukaryota; kingdom Metazoa; phylum Mollusca; class Gastropoda; order Ellobiida; family Ellobiidae; genus Ellobium; species Ellobium chinense. The sequence continues at coordinate 515,116 of JAWQUT010000270.1, forward strand.
ACCCTACCCTCCTCCCCCAACGTCCATACAGCCTCCCAACCAGCCACTCCTTCATTCTGCGACATTCGTTTCTTCATGCAGCCTTGCAATACTTACTTATGATTAAACATATAAGGAACAGAAAATGGCGTGCTATTGTGCATGAAAATTCATGATTTCATGTGGATTAACAGTTAAGATCGGCTCACTGGAGAAAGTTTAAGGCAGCAAAAGATTTCGATCTTGCTTCCACGGTTATATCCACCACAACCCCCCCTCTCCTTCCTCCCCCCATACTTAACCCGTCCAGCAAACAGCGTAATCAGTATGTCACAAATAACGGACAGCAACGCCTTGGTAGAGTCAAAGGATTTTTGCCTTGTTGAAATTGTAGTATCCTGTAATCGGGAAAATAGTGCATATAAGGAGACATTGCAATTAAGCAGAACTGACAGTGCACAAGATGAGCAACATATTTGCTTGGTGGTTACAACATCATTTATATATATAGCAAGGTGATCAGGTGATGTTGCCCTCTTTCCAGTTCGGACGCGGGGACTGGCTGTCTACGCCCATAGTTCCATACACAAGAACATTCCCAGACAATGAAACGCCTTTCCTATAATACTGCATTCTGGTTATAAATACCGTAAACCACTTGCTGTTATGCAAGAGAGTAAATCAAAGCGATATCGCCCATAGTGATGAGAACAACATCAAAGACAAGGATGAATAAATCAGAGGCGTTGACTGAAATTACTTCTATAAACGATACTTCTTTTTCGCCATGAATTGGCTGTCTTTTTTCACCTTCTATCTCTCCCTCTCAAAAATATATATATATTTTCTTTTTGGTCTCGTACACATAAACAGGTAAGGCGACGTGACATCGATCGAACAAAAAAAAAAAAAAGAAGTCTGTTTATTACATAAAATATTGCCCTTTAACTTAATTTGAAGGCCGTTCCAGCAAAATGTCGTGTCATTTACGCTGATTTCTGAAAAACCCAGAATTTACAGCATCAGTGTTGGTTTATATTTCAAGAATAAATTAACAGCTATTAGAAACTACTTGAAGTGATTGTTGTAATGTTTTAGAAATCAGCGTAACTGACAAAGATGTTCTGCTGGAATTTTTTTTTTACTAAAGTTAACTCTAAACTATTCTATTACTCCTCTACGTCTATTGTCCCTCCTTCCTCCCTCTTTTTGTCCCCCTCTCTCTCCCTCTCTTAATGTATAGTGTGTGTGTGTGTGTGTGTGTGTGTGTGTGTGTGTGTGTGTGTGTGTGTGTGTTTCTCTGTGTCTCCCGTTCTCTGTGCCTTATTCCCACCATGCAAAATCTGTCTCCTTTTCTCTCTTTCTGTCTCTCTCTCTCTTTCTCTCTCCTCTTCTTCTAGCTTTCTTTCTCCTCACTCCACTCATCCCTTCCTCTCTCATTCCCTCCTCTCGCTATCACAAACATGCCTATGTCTATTACGAGATGGCGTTATATCCATGTTATCATTGGCATCAGCAACACAGACGCTAGATTTTTAAACGCTTCTATCAGGGTCTGAAATAACAGAGATTACACTTGGCCAACAAACACCTGAAATCGTCCTGAGGCCTGACACTGTGCTGGAACCTGGGTAGTGGTGTTAACAGATTATTTTCAGATGAGTGTGAGAATGAGTTATACCTAGTCTATTATTTTGTTTTGCAACCCAACCAGTCAAAATCGGACTTATGTCGCTAAACTAACAAATGAGACGTCAGACTCTGAAAATGAAAATGGCCATTCGATATCAAGTTTTGGTTGTTGCGGAATTCGAGTGTCCAATCATTTCTCTACATAAAAACAAAGATTCTATGGGCAAATGGTCAAGCAAGCCAGACGAAGACGAAAGCAAAAAATATGTCAACATGCTCTATACACCATCACCTCCACCCGAATTTTCCACCCATTGATCACCGCCCATGACATTTTGCGCCCATCCAAGAAAAAAACAACAAAACGCGGCACATTATCTACTTCATCTAAATTTATCAAGAACATGAGAATTTTGAGTTCCTTCAATAAGAATTTACAACCTGAGAGTAGCGTCTGCAATATTCAGACAGGAGTTCTTTCAAGACGATCACTTTATGCCACAAAAATCACTAAAGAAAAATCTGTCTCGCATTTCTCCTTACACAACCTGATTTTTTTTTAGGAATTCTTCCGCTACGAGCCGATAGTAGACTTTCCCTTTTCATTAACCGTTTATTTTAACTCCCCTCCACGCTACATCCCCAAAAATTATCAGAGAAATTCGAAGATAAGATTTATTAGATATATCACTTGAGGCTATGTTTCTCTCCTTGAACTAATCATCTTGCAAAAAGCGTCAAAAAGAACATGTTATCACAGAATCTCAATACAGTTTCATGTTCAGGATGTAGCTCAGAGGGAGAAGAAAAAAAATCATTAAACTTTATTTATCAAGTGGGATTAAAAAAAATTGGATAGGCACTACATACGAGTATTGCCAAAGAAAGGCATAATCAGGCGTAGAAATCTCTATATCGATAAGAACCATATTCTACCACACTTTACATTCCACTGATCTCACATCAAGTCAGTTCCACAGAAAGTTGTTTCGTCAGTTACTTTGACAAAATGCTAAATAAAATTATATAAAAACAAAACTTTCCACGTGGCTAACCTAGGCCAACCAACCTCCCACTTTTTAAATAGACCACTTCAGAATAAGAACTAAATGGTCATGTGATTTCCGAATGTCTGGAAAACATGGCGACACAGTGCTTCCGCCCTACGGAAACAAATAGGATGCTGTCGTCAAGGAAATAAAAGAATTACACGATCAGAAGGAACATAATCGTAGGTCCATAAAGTTAGATAGCTATTGTTCTTGTTGAAACATTTGGAGCGTTCTAGCACATTCTGAGGTCGATGTAAAGCATCCAGTGTATTCGTGCGAAATGGTGCAAAGTGTACGCCATGAAGGAAGCCGACATTTTGACCTCCATAAAGTCAAAAATTAGAATCCGGAAAGCTACCGGATCGGTAGTCTGAAGTGGTCCATACCCCGCAGCTTTTTTTTTTCTTTTTTAATCACAATGCATTATTTACTAACAACAAATAAGCTTCAGTTAGTCATTCACGCTTTTCGAGCCTTACTCTCAGGCCATGGCAAATAAGGGGTCCAGGCTGGTTGACTGGGAAAGGGTAAATTCATAAGGATTATCTTAAACAGTGTTAGGGATTAATAGTGAGATAGATTTTTCCTTTTGGTATAACATGCCAGCATGTCTTACTATGCCATCAGCATACAGCAACACGCTATTTCGATCTCATGTGTAAATATTGTAAATCTGAAACTTTATTAATGTCAGTGTGAAGTTGAGAGAGAGAGTGAGAGAGAGAGAGAGAGAGAGAGAGAGAGAGAGAGAGAGAGCGATGCCGAGCTCCTTAGATAAAATCGTGACATGGCAAAATCTTAGAACAACACCGCTGTGCACTGCTCGTGCATTAAAAGCCNTCTGAGCTCAATAAACTAATTGTTGTTGTTATTGTTATTATTGTGAATTAGCCAGAGGCATAAGGAAGTCACTTCAGAAGCATCTCTGCATGGACTGGTTGCTTTCACAATAACAAGTTTTCCCAAGGGAGGGGAAAGGGGGGGGGGGNTTGATTTCTGTGGAACGCGACGTTTCAGTACATACAGTAGATGAGGTAAAGCACATGACTGCAAGCTGGCCAACGCTCCAAACCATGCTGTAATTTTATTTTTCATGATACCCGACTGCACATTTACATGGAATGGTCCAATCCACTCTGAGACCTGTTCTGTAGAAGACAGCCCATTTTAACTCTCACCCCAGACATAAGTATCTGGATTCCACCCAGAAAGACGGTTTACCTTTAAGCATGTCTTACAAGCTAATCAGTGGAAAACCCAGATAAGTAGACCAATTATGAGAAATTTCGACTTTCGCCTCTCCCTAAGCGTTTATTTTTTTCTTCTTATCCTTTGATTACCTAAAAGCAGGGTCGTAATACTATCTCCCGCACTCACAAGCAAAGTACGAAAACTGTGATGATCCTGTGGGCTTGTGGGCAAGAAAGCATCACAAACACTTCGACAGAAACACAGTCGAATAGTTCTTTCTACCAACAGAGGTCATCGCGACTCTTTCGTGAATAGAAGTCAAGGGTTTGTGCAAGGCGGGGGCGATGGGAGGCGGTGACGATCCTGCCTCTTACAACACATGCATCGCATCATGTAAGCAAACGCCGCGCTGGAGCAAAAACTCAATTAACCTGAAACATCGTACGATGCCGCTTTTTCTCTCTCTCTCCTTTTCCCCTCTAAACACACACACACACACACACACACACACACACACACACACACACACACACACACAACACGCGAATTTCCTAACTGGCTTTTCTTTGCAATTACTTTCGCTGATCGTACGCCGTTGTGATGTGAATGGACAAATCAAGGATGCAACATGGGATCATTGCTATCAAAGGTTCTAGCCGATTGCAGCAGGTCGTTTCACCTTAAATTTATCAATATGTTTTTTTCCTGGAAGACATCCAGTATCAATAATAAAATTTTAATGATAAAACGGTTCAAAGACGTCTGCAACACTCCTATCCCCC
>JAWQUT010000270.1:519761-534013 GCA_033807755.1 Ellobium chinense
CCCCTCCTTTCACTCCATTCCCAAAGCGCTTTGTGTTAGAATCACTTTAAACTGCAGAACAAGACGACCGATCGTTCTAAATTAGTCAGCTCCCACAGACTTCACTTCCGGTTTAAACAAAAAAATAAATGTACCTATCAAATCTCGCTTCCGGAAACAAAATACTTCAGCAAATAATAGCCATTGTAAAATACCATACCAGCCAATGATATTCCTCTGATAATGAAACAGTCAAAAACGGAAGTGATGACTGATGGAGTTGTGGCTTGCAATGCCCAGATTACCGTGCATCTCTCTCTCTTTCTTTCTCTCTCTCTGGAAGGTCCAGATTTTCAGAATGAAGTAAGAACGTTCCTGACTGTGTTTTACTCGGGTAAAATCGCTAATTCTTTTCTCACTTTAAATTATTTTTAGATCAGAGTGGTCCGATCGCCCGCCCTGGTCACACCTTTTCACAGAGTCTAATGCATTCGTCCATGGTGCCTTTCGGTGCGCTCTGTATTCTTATCGCCTCTGGTGCGTTGCCTGTCTGTCTCGCTGTAATGATGGAACATGTAGACGCTAGATCTCAGCCATATTGCTTCTATTTGTAAATTGGTGAGTTAGTCTTGTGCATAAAAACCGGAAGTGGTCTTTTATCCGTCTCACCGATCTCATTTTTTGTCTGTTTCGAAGGAAGTTGCATTTTTTTTTTCACTTCCCTAAGAATATAGATCGTATATCGTATGCATTTACTCTGTAACATCAATTTAATATCTGATATTTCAAAGAATAACACACCGTGGTCACTTTAGCTGTAACGTCATTCTAATAATTTTAAATGCTAACATTTCAGCTCTCTCTAAATGTGCTATAAACTCGACGTTTAACCGCGTGTAAATGTTAGGTCGAACCGGTCTCCTCTCATCGCTTAAACCCCGCAAAGGTCTGCTTTAATCTCACCAAAACGGCCACATTTAGCTCACGCGAACTGTCTGCCTTCAACACAAGCCACTGTCTGATTTGTCATCGAGCAAACATTCTGTCTGCTTTGCTTTTTCTCCGAATGGGGCCGCCTTGCCCTAGGGGACATTAAATACCGCTAAGAAAGAATGTCTGCTTTGACCTCATTCAAGTATAATTTTCCGCACTCATTATCTATGCTTATGTGTCTCACTGAACGTAAATGCCAATGTCTGCTGTAAGTGTAAGGTGAATTCCGCGTCTCACAAAACTCTTTACCAGTCTATATATAATTGGTAATCCATCCTTTTTCTTTAACCCTCTTGAACAGGTCTTGGAACAGACTTTAAAAAAAGATTTCTCCATGAGATAAATCTTTCATCCATGCTATTCTTGCCCTTCGGAGTAAAAACCAAAACAAATAAAAAAATGAACTTGGAAAGATGTTGGGTAAGATTTCGCCTTCCCATGCCCTTCCCTTCCAAAACTTCTAAATGCGACGTTTGTGATTCTGAGGTTGCTGTTGAGAATCTATCTATCATTATTTCTGGCTCATGCCGGGCGCCTGGTAAGGGGAGGCAATCATAAGCACAAGGGAGGTGATCGCGACCTGCTGGCGTGAGAGTCAGCTTATCTCCTCCTTTACGACCGCACCCTGAGCTCATTCATTCATTCATTCATTCATATTCATTTGCTCATGTCACTCATTCAGTCCATTAGAGTTTTACTAGATCAAAACGTCTTACATTTACTATAAATTTTCGCATTCTGAGAAGGGCAAGAAATCTATGGTTTGCCTAGGTTAAAGTCTCATTTAGCATGATCGCGTCCATTTTCTAGCAAAAGGATTTTGAACTTTTGGAAGTTTCCGGTAAGGGCAACCACTCTGGCGGACTATGCGAAACGAAGAAAAGACACACAACAACCCATCGAATATTATAGGTGCAGATCTTCATGGTGCGCAACGTTCCTTTGCGCATTCCATTTTTGTAGTGTGCTTTCAGCAGATAACACCCTCCACTGCAGGGTTCCCGGATGTGCTTGTTCAACATAACTTCTTAAGTTCAGTATTTCATCCCAGCTACTGATAGGATAGTTGGCTCCGGTTAACCAAAGTTGCCTGGAGCATGGGAAAGATTGCTATTATGCCGTTTTATGACAAAAGGAAGAAAGCGCCATCGGGAAAGTTTTGAGAAAATCGCAAAAATGTTTTTCAAACTTTAAGGACTCGCCTTTATAAAAGTTTATAATTAACACTGGCGCTTAGTGTCCTTTTAAAGTTCCTTAACTTCGTTATTTATTGAGATATCGTGATAGGACCCAGATAGAAATGTGCGTCATCATCTGGGGATTCCAAATCTATAAATAACTCAATTTGACCTACTTTGGCGCTTTCGTCCTTTTGTCATAAAACGGCAGTATTAAGCACAGTTCTTTGTTTCTGACTTTAAAAAAAAAAAAAATTGCGATTAGGCTAAAATTGCAATGAAGGGCGTTGCAATTTATGAAGTGTCGACTGCCCTATAACACCACAGTGACACCAGACTATCAGTTATCAAGTTCTGAAAATGCCAGCGATTATTAGAGACTTCTAGCAACACAAGATCAACGAGGGTGAGACTGGGCAAAATTGATGTGGCCTCTGACACAGCTAGAGACATTTTGGGATACGCCCGCGGTTTATTTTGTCGAACAATATCCTACATACATGCTCGGCATTTCACGAGTAGTGGGCGACACAGAGAAATTGTTGAAATTCAGGAGCACAGAAGCTGGAGAATCAGTTCATAAGTTAAAGTTTAAGAGATGTGCTGGTTGGCGAGTTAAAGACAGACACGGTCATTTCCAAAATGTAGTAATGCAGAAACATGGTGCGCAATTCACTAATACAAGAGCGATGGTGCGCAATTCACTAATACAAGAGCGCTGGAGTCTCTATATAAAAACTGCATACTATAGTGCTGAATGGTGCATTTTTTCTCCAGTAAGGGCTAAACTCTTGGAATAAATGAGATTTGTGAGAACACCAGTTGTCTGTCATTAGGTTTCATCAATGTCTCTTAGATGCCTCTTTGAGTGATATAGGATTCTCTGGATTTTGTGTCTAGACACAGAATTACAAGGTACTTATAACATACTTTGTAATAAGACAAAAAAAATCCAGAAAAACTCTCGTTAATACATTGGCAATCCCTAGAAATTGCTAAGGCATTGTTTCACGCATCCTAAGGACAACAGAGAGCTTGCGCATTAACGGTGGGATCTTTGTTACCATTGTTACTGCATCGATGCTGAAGGCACTCTTAGTTGCTTTCAGCATACACGGTTAATGTCGTTCTCATAGTTACAAAAGATCCCATCGATAATGCGCAAGCTCTCAGATCTCTCTCTGACGTTCATGCTTGCGCTACATGACCCAGATGGTGGCAGATGTCTCCAAGAGTCTCCAGGTTTCTCCGTTACTCGCTGTGCTTAATCGCCTGATCAGACAGAAATGATGACAATAGCGTTGTCATGACAATACCCCAGGACGCCACGAGAGTTTGGATGTTAAAGTGCCGTGATCCATGGCGCCATGAATTAATGGCAGGACGAATTTATCACGCACTTATCTACGAGGGCGTCCCCATACGTTTCATTTATTTAGAAAGGTTTTATCTGATAAGGAAGGAAGACTAAACAATCATGAAATTTGGCATAATATACAATATTTCTACCCATTTTAGCCACGATCTCTGAATGTATAATTCTTGAATTACTGTCCTCATCATAGAATTATCTGTTTTTGTTTTGAAGAGAGCCATCCAACTTGCATTCCTAAGCTGATCCTACGCCTTTTTCATTCCGCTGAGAAATACTTAAAATAGCGTATGCAGGATTATTCAGTCATTCATACTGACGTTCCCTAGCAGTACTCCTAATATCGCTTTTAGGAAAGTTCCGAAAGTTCATGTGGACGATTTTTAAAATCCATATTTTAGACTAGCATAAGTTTGCAGAATATATACTGTCTGTTTTCTCCATTGTTAATGATGTATGGAAATACCCTCGTAGATGCTAGAATAGACTGGTAAATGGCACACATGTAATTATTCTGTGCGCGCGCATCAGGCGGGAAACTCTTCTATCTTTCATGACCTCGGTGACCCCGTCGAGCCAGAAGCTTCTCTATGACAAATGCCAAATTACAGGGGGGTTAGAGAGTATCAGAGAACGGCATGGCACAAGGCAAGACGATACCATAAGTATATAGGATGGGCACAGATACTGGGGTATGCAAAGAAGCGAATACATAAGAAATCACGAGTACAAAGCTTTGTACACCACCTACACTGAGTATGATACCATCAGCATTACTTTGGGGGATTAGCTTAAAATTAAAGTTATTAATAATAGTAGGTTAACTCAATTCGTTTTCAAGATATTGCACAATCATTTCTGCTGAAATTCGAAAAACTAAGTCAGTACAATTTACGCTGAAAGAAATGTGAATAATGTAGTCGCCATTACATAAACTTGGAACATAACGATTACTGAACTTTACGTAATTGCTCTTTGAAAGTGTCGCGATTACGCTGAGATATTCCCGGTTAAGTAATCGATATCACCCCCGCCCTCCTAGACCCCAGTGATTCATAATAAAGATAGCTAAGTAGTGAAAAGGCCGCATAATGACAATTCTTGTAATTTAACACTGTTCTCGCAGTCATTTTCCCTATCATAATTTCTAGACTAGATTATTCATTGTCGAAAATTATTTGCCTCCTGACTCCTTGCAGACTAGTCTACTTATTTCTTTCTGCTTGCGTAAGCTTAAACCGAAAGCAATTTGCCGGCTTGTTACGAGCTGAAATGATACAGCGTTATGGTATGTCGAGCTTTAAACCGAGGGGAAAAATTCAGTGGATGACAACGCAAGTGTTGCACCCTTTGTCTATTATGTTCAGGCCCCGCCCAGTAGCTGAATCAAGAACAAAGCCGTTAGATCAGAGAAGGGAATTAAAAAAAAAATAACAACAAAGGCAGTCGGGTGAAGTTTCTATTTTTCATCATTTTATCTGTATGAAAATACAAAGCTTTTGTGGTTGCCGCCTGCAATTTTTTTATAGAGATCAGAAGAAAGAACAATTACTGATATCGTCATTTTATCCCCTGGTTTCTTAGAATCTAGCAGGGAGAAAACCAACAGAACGATATCATTCTACCCACTATGGTGTCCAATGTTTCAAAGGAGATAAAAAAAAACAACAACCAGCTGACTCACAACTTGCAAATCTGTTAGAGATTAGAAAGAAGAACAATCTTGATGACGTCATTTCACACTCAAATGTTTTGTTTCAGACTCTGGTGCCCGAAGAAAACCACACAACACACACAAAAGACGTTCGTTTTGTCAGATAGTTGAAGGTACAAAAAAGAACCTCCGACGTGACTTTGGCCGCCATTTTCTCAGAACGATAAAGCCGATAGATTCATACAAGGAGATCCATGGCAACATCACACTATTTCAACCGGAGGCAGCGTGGGCGTGTGGCTTGTGAATATTTCTCATAAACTGAAATCTGTAAGGTCTGACTTTGTGTGTTCGACTCCCGGGGCAGGCGAGATACGTACTACATTCAAGTGGAAATGCGTACCTGGCTTTAGAGATGGAGGGACTGTAGGGTCTGACTTTGTGTGTTCGACTCCCGGGCCGGACGAGTTGCGTACTACATTCAAGTGGAAATGCGTACCTGGCTTTAGAGATGGAGGGACTAAAGTGTTGCACGCACTGCAGCGACTGGCAATGACTGCGATATGGGTTTCATTTGTAATACTCTGTAATGTATAATGTATAAAGTTTTATGTTTATCTACATGACAAATAAGACGTATCACATTGTACAACAATATCCCAATGAGATAAATAAGAGTCCTATTTTTAATTTTCATTTCGATTGCTGGCATTAACTCTTCTCGTGTTGTAGCAGCTTGCTAACTTGTGCTCATCTCGTCACCACAACCTATCACCTTTCGTTCCTCCGCAACACTTAACCCTATAAGTCCCAAGAGTAGAAAAGTTATATAGTGAGAAAGCCAGTTCTTTTAGATGTTTTGAGTAAGTGGTTTAGATCTCTTCAACTTTACTTTCATGCTGTCATATAGACTAATTATTTTTATGTAGTATATAGTAATATTGTACGCTGGTTCTTTGAGCTATCATGTTCACATAATTATAATAATATATCATAATGCTACGGAAACGCCAAACTCATGTGCCATATACGGCACAGTGGGTCTTGAAGGGTTAAAGAAGTCGCGCCATGTCGTTTGTCTGCAAATACCCAAGTTGTTTGCGACTTAAATCCCTCCGTATCTATCTGGGTGTTTACGTTTCCTTGTAGATTTTAATCCTAGCATAAACTCCGACCAGAGATGACGAAGCAGGAAATGGTACATGAGTGAGTCAGATTTTTACTTCACTTTTCTCATTAAGATTTCTGACTCCATCCATTCTGCAAAGTTGTTGGTTTTTTTTCTTCTTCATTCGCAGTTTGGAAAAGCCCGTCTATCTCCTCCATTTCCGTTATCCTCTTTATTTTATCTACCTCCTCCCTTTCGTTGGTTGCTTTGAGATTAATGCTTTTGATTGGACAAAACAAAGAGGTCATGACTGAAGATCTGCTTTCTCTATTCTTCTCCTTCTATGTTTTTCTTCCTTCCTTTTCGTCCCCCCACCTCGTTCACTCTTTCGTTTTTAACCCTTACGCAACTCTTTTATCTTCTTAACGCCCAACTGGTCCAAAAACATACAGTGGAATGCAATAATTAGCCCATTCTTGCCCCTTCCACTTAACCTTCTCTCTAATAGTTTATCCGTCGCCGAGTGTTACGTGGGCTCACACAAAACAATCTTTTTTTCTCCTTCGCCCAAACTGTTAGAATATCCAGAATTCATCTTCCTACAACCCTCTCACCCCGCTATGAATCATTCACTTCATCCAGATATGGCTTTTTTTTCCCCACTTTGCATTGCAGTAAAACAAAAATGTCCCACATAAGAACAACAGTCGTTAAGTTTTATAAATGCGACTGTCTTGAACAAGAGTGAAAACAAACTGCTCGGATTAGCGCAAAGTCTTAACAAGTGTCTTTTAAAAGCTTTTCTGAGTAGGTCATAAGTAATTTACTGTAGCGACTGTCGCTTCATTTTACAAACCCCCAAAACAGGCAAATAAAACAAAACAATAACCACTTAAAGAAGGAGGCTAGTGGTACACAAGTCATTTTTGTGGTAGGGTTACATTAATATTTTGGTTAACAAGAGCAAGAGGACTGGGGGTTACAGACTGAGAATCTCAAGCTGTGAAGAGCCCTGCCTGACCTGCAGAGGCTGTCAAATTTACCAACACAGTCTACTTCAAGGCATCACAGGGAACGAAGAAGGAGAAAAAGAAGAGGAGGAAGAAGGAGAAGGAGGAGAAGCAGAAGAAGAAGTAGAAGAAGAAGAAGAAGGGGTAAATTGAGTATTAAATGCAAATTATGTATTTCTTAACCTCACTGGTTTGGATGGAACTTTTTCATCTTTTAAATCCTTGTTTCAAAAGATGATGATGATGATGATGATGATGATGATGATGATGATAAAGACAAAAAAAGAGGCAGAAGAAGAGGAACAAGAAAAAAGAAGAGGAACGAGAAAAGGGGGTTATCGCTTAATAACACAGATAAGAAACAGGATACATGTCTCAGAAAGCATGCATGTGTTTGGGTCACATTAGGCCGCTCAGAGACATGCCTTTAGTTTGCCCTTGCCCTCGCCCTCGCCCTCGCAGTGACAGCCTCGAGACGAGCAGAGCATGTCTTCTCCGCAGAACTTGTGGAGAAAAATATTGGCCTGGCTTGAACTTACAAGTTGTGGCGCGATATTGGGCGGATTTGTACCTCACTACCCGGATCTTGTACAGTTTGGGAGAAAAAGAGAGAGAAAATGAGAGAGAGAGAGAGAGAGAGAGAGAGAGAGAGAGAGAGAGAGAGAAAAGAACGAGAGAAAAAAGTAATGCGCGAGAATGCAAAAGAGAAAGAGAGACAGAGAAACACACAGACATGCAGAATGAGAATGAAAAGAGCGACAAATAGACTGAAAATGAGAGAGAGAGAGAGAGAGAGAGAGAGAAACTGACAGACGTGCAGTATGAGAGAGAACAGAGAGACAGACAGAGAGAAGGGAGACAATGCGATTGAATGCAAGAGAGAAAGAGAGATAAAGTGAAACAAACACACATGCAGGAAGAAACACAGTAGAGCGACAAACAGAATGAAAGTGAAAGACAGGGACAGAGAGAGCGCGCGAGTGAGAGACAGAGAGAGAGAGAGAGAGAGAGAGAGAGAGACCGAGAGAGAGACACACAGAGAGAGAGAGAGAGAGAGAGAGAGCTAGAGAGGCACACAGAAAGACAGAATGCGAGACAGAGACAGTGATGAACGAGTAAAAGTAAAACAGATAGCTAGAAAGAGAAAGAGAGAGAGATGTTGGGGGGGGNGGGGGGGGGGAAGATATTGTGCACCTTTTCCTATATTTGTAAATTACGTCTAAGGTTTAATGTCTATTCCTTGTGAAGAGTGTCGTCCGATATGCCAAAACATCTACAATCAATGAACCCCTACACTCATTATTCCCAACACTGTTTGGCTAAGATCCCTCGCTGGATGTACCATATTATTCTCTAATTAATTGTTACTACTCCTGACGATGTGCCTAGTATGCGGGCCTCAAAATTAACCTCATTTACGCTACTATATGGGGACTCTAGCGAGCTGTGCTAACGAACAAAACATGGGTCCTCCTCACTATTATTAATCTCTGTGACAAAGAGAGCATTCACTGAGCCATGACGTCAAGCCAGTTTGACTTGTTTCAAAACTTGTGGCCTAGCTAGCCGAGAAATTACAATACTATTCTAGCATAATCGGCTGTGTTGATGAATAAGATCGTATGTCAACATGATTTTAAGAGATTGACACGACTTTATACGTTAACAAAGTGCTAGATAAATGTCTAGGTTCACTACCCTCTAAAATGCATTCTTCGGTTATGTTGAGGTATAAGATCGTATGTCAACATAATTTTAAAAGATTGACACGACTTTATACGTTAACGAAGCGCTAGATAAAAATAATGTCTAGGTTCACGGTACTCGAAAGTGCTGTCTTCTTCTGTTCATGGAGACCATCGTAATTCTCAAATTCGGTAAGATCCACTTACATGAATGTTCCTTTGCAAGTGGAACAGTAATAATGCGACAGCTGAGCTTGCAAATCAGACTGATTATAAATAGTTTGCATTATTCGGAATCCAACAACACGAGACATGATTTATTAGTGCCTTGTTTTTCCCCGGGCCAAACAGTAGGTAAATATCAATCATAAGAATCGTGGCCTAAAGGTCGTGAGTTCGATTCCCGATTACGGTCATGTTGTAAGTACCTTGGGAAAGCACTATATTCACTTTTCCTCAGTCCACCCTTCTGTAAAATGGGTACATGGCTATAGGCAGTGGAAGATATTGTCAGAAAGCTAGTGATTAGCACATAAACATGGCAGCGGCGGTGTATGCTCCCTAGGGAGTCAGGAAATTCCTGGAATAATCAGGCCTGCTGGGGTAATAATAGTGTGAAGTCGCGTATGCAGGCCTGATCACTCAGGTTTTATTTTAGCTCATTGGAGAGCAAACAATGCCACTGCCTTTTATGGGCGCTGATCATTAGCATTCTGACAATATCTTTCAATGCCTATAGCCAAGTACCCATTTTATAGACAGATGTGCTGAAGAAAATGTGAATGAAATGCTTTCCCAAGGCACCTTCAACACGACCGTAATCGGAAATCGAAAACACGACCACAGATGGTAATAACAACCGAATGACGCAGCTTTATATTTTGGACCTTAGTCATGAATTAATATACAGTTATCAGAGTTGCTATGTACTTCTGAACGATACCAATATTTGTACAAAATCAAATTTCTGCGATACGACCTTTTACGACGGATGATATCTTGAAATATGATCTTTTGTGTATCTAGATCTAATTATTTTACCGCATGACAAATGCAGAGAGAATTTTCGATTGAGATAAAATAACGTTACAGAAATTGCCCACAATTTGCATTTTGATCAGCTGTTACTTGCTGTGTATTAGTTTTACCCTGTCACTGTAAACTGGCTATAATATACAGTCAACCCAGGATGCAGAAAACTAGGGGGATGGACTGGCAATGGATAGAATTTGCTAGGACATGAAAAAGAAACAAAGGGGGATGTGTGTGTGTGTGTGTGTGTGTGTGTGTGTGTGTGTGTGTGTGTGTGTGTGTGTGCGCGCCCGTGCGTGCGTGCGTGCGTGCGTACGATGCATGCGTGCGTGTACTTTTGTGTAGGTGTGTTTGTTTTGCCTTTGAAAGTTGGACGAGGAAAGGCAGAGGGAAGAAATAACCAGTACATCTGTGTTAAAGTAGGACACGCACATCAAAAATAATTTTTCACTTTTCAATACCTTTTCTCTCTAAAAATTATCTATGGTGCCCACCGAGTCAATTTCGCGAAGAAAGAGCATCATTCTGTTATCGTGCGCGTATGTAATATGACGCAATAAGGAGAGCTAGAGTTACCGGGTTTGGCCCTTAAGTCCAGAATTATTCCCCTTCCCCGATCAGCAGAAGCCCGCGGCAAAAACGCTGACGTCACTTATGTTCCAACATCTGCAGACACCTCTACCTGAACATGTATTATTCAGCTTTTAATTAAGGTTCTGGTATTCCAAATTCAAATGTAAAGTTTGATAGAGTAAGCCAGAAAAAGTATTCTGCATTTTTATTGCCTCAGCATGATTTTGTTTGGCATATCTACTGTTCACAGAGGAATTAAAACATTCATACCAACATGCTATCACCCGTCCGCACAGCACTGGCTAGACAGCTGGGCCATGTGGCAAGAACGTATTTGACGTAAGCTTATGGCCGCCACGCGCGCAGTGGTTGTAACAATTCGGACTGTGGATAATGTAATCCTATGGGTTGTCTGGGGCCAGCAGAGGCGTCATATCATTATGACAGACACTTGAAAGACTGTTTTATTGGAATAATAGGGTACCGTATGATTTAATATGGTCTGTAGGACGGTTCAGTCTTGAAATTTGAACAGGAGATGAGTCAAGGACTATAATGTACCAGGCTAGACAATTTGAAACAAGTATTTACCCTGCCCGTCTGTAATACTAATAGATAGTAGATAGGGCAGACCGCCAGTATCCAGAGGCGGACACCGGGGCGAATGAGAGGTTGGGGCGTAGAGGCGAAGATAATGTCCATTACCACCTAGATGGGTGAGAGTGCAGACCAGTTTCTTACAAGCAAAGTTAAAAAAAAATTGGCAGACTGATACACCGATCACCAGGTGTTTTTTTTTCTTAAAATTATTGTTTGATTGATTAATTGATTCTCGCTGCTTGCCTGCTTGCTTGCTTGCTTGCTTGCTTGCTTGCTTGCTTGCTTGCTTGCTTGCTTGATTGATTGATTGATTGATTGATTGATTGAACTATTACCAAACAAGGAAAAAATGGATCAGTTATGAACCAGCAAAACGGACTGGGCATAGGGGAAGGAAAACTAGGTTGGTAATTGAGAAAAACAAAAGGCAAGCAGAAACAGGTGCATTAAACATATGAGGTCCAATAAAGAAATGAAGCGTCCATTTTGCAGAGACATACTGTGACCTTCGCATAATCGCAACTTCTCGGGGGCATAGCAGCAAAAGTCGCGACTGAAAGTAGCTGCGAATTCCAGTGATTTCTATATAAAATATAGCATTCTCTTATGTGAAAGATGTTACTAATAAGCGGAAATTGCAATAATCCGGATCGCAATTATTCGGTAGACTAAATCACAGAGATAAGCAAGATGGGGAAGTATGCGCCAGTGTCACTTAAAACTAAACGAAACTTAATCACAGCGCAATTACATTGTTAAAAAAAAAAAAGCGTGCCTTTGTCCTCCAACCCTCTCCTTCAGCTCCTGCGCTGCAAAAGCCATGAATGAAATTTCCGCCCATGAAAAAGTAAGTAGTGAGTACCAAGAGAGTCGACTCATCCCAGGGACCTTTTCCCTTTGTACTGTAATTCTCCGAGCGTGATTATTTATGACCATGACAGGCTGTGGTGGATTTAATATACGGGTTTTTAGTTTACGAGCACAGTCGCCATCTGGTGTCGCCAAATGTCAGGACAGTGACTAACTAGTCGCACTTGTTGGTCCTGCCCCCCGTCCCCCCCCCGCCTCGGGGGCATGAATTTCAGACCCTCTTTCTCTCTCCTTTCTCCTTTCTTAAGCCTAGTTCTACAATTTTTGGGGCACAATAATTTTGCTGAGAAAACCCAGATCACAAATATTTAATATCCTATATGAGCCCATACCCTCTCTCCTCCTCGATTAGTGATTCATGCTCGTCAGAAGGCTTGGGGAACCATGGAGAATCAAAGACAAATTTATGTAAGATT
Source organism: Ellobium chinense (assembly GCA_033807755.1). NCBI lineage: Eukaryota > Metazoa > Mollusca > Gastropoda > Ellobiida > Ellobiidae > Ellobium > Ellobium chinense. The sequence continues at coordinate 532,232 of JAWQUT010000270.1, forward strand.
GAAGTTATTTTGTTATAAGTGGTGCCAAAATCATGTTATCTTGGGTCTTCCAATAATTTCTCTTCCTTATTCTGAAAAATCAAAACAAAAAATGCCGGGTCCGCTAGTTCAATTTATATAGCGATCAAAATGAGTCCTACAGCGATAAAAAAAAAAAAAAAAATNAAAAAAAAAAAAAAAAAATGAGTCCTTCAGCGATCAAAATCAGTACTACAAACTGTATATCCGTTCTTGTGGTCTTTTGCCAAATCTTTCTCTTTTGAAAGTGTGCAATGTCATTCTTTGGAGTTTGGGGCAAAGTTATAAATAGGATAAGCTTTCTTCACACTAATGCAAACTGTATATCCCTTCTTGTGGTCTTTTGCTAAACTTTCTCTTCTGAAAGTGTGCAATGTCATTCTTTGGAGTTTGGGACAAAGTTATAAATAGGATAACCTTCTTCAAACTAATGCACCACCTGCATTTTCATGAGATGTCTATCAGTTTTTGCCGTTGCAGCTATAAACTGATATGCACGAAGCAAACTACTCTCTCGAGATCATTCTGTAACGCAGTTTGTTAAAGGGGTGCGTGCCAAGCATGAATAAAAACAAACCACCGTGAAAATATGATTATACGCTCTCTTGACTGTAGCGTTGTAATTGGAGCACTAATATTAAATGTACCCCCACCAAAAATGAATATACACTCATGACATGAATTTTAATGCGGTTCCTTTTTTTTTTTTTGCCCTGCCGGTTTTGACAAGACGCGTTCCTGATCAGCCATACGGTATAGAACATGCCAGCTGGGCAGATTTGGACACAAAAATGTATCTGGATTGTGTTCTTCATGTTGCGTGCCCTTTGCGATCCTAACAGACTCTGTGTAACTGGAAGACCCTCTGTTTATTGTCAGTTGTTCAGGATCCACGACCCCCTACATTAAAGACTTTTTATACGCCTTTTCTCTACTGCCTTCTTCTAAATCTTTTCCAGACTCGTTTTCCAAGAATTGTGCTCTCCACAATTACTGCTTTTTTTGTGTTGTTTTTTTTGTGTGTTTTTCTTATACCACGTTTCCTCATGTAACCGACCTTAGTTGGTGTCATTTTAACAAAAATTTATTCAGCCACTCAGTTTCTACAATTCTGAGTTTCGAGGATGGACTTTTTTTTTCTGTCCAAGGAACCAGCAGTATTTTCCTAAAGCATTTTAATTCAAAGGATGTTATCAAACGGTACTAAAGTTAAATAAAAAAAGCACAGTTCTAAAATCAGAATCGATAGAATTAAGGTGTCATCAGGAAATGATATAATAACGATATATCGCCATATTCATACGTAGCATATTTTTTCGCTACACAGGACGTAGGCTATATAATATATGTCTCGGAAGTAGCATTTTCATGTCATATGTCAAATCTTCTTTTTAAACTTTTCCCATGTGGAGGCTAATGAGCTCACGGAAAAAAAATGGCACAGCCTAAGGGTTAATAAGGCCTGGCCACAGAGGGTTAGAGCGATCTTTCGACTCTCTTTGGCCCTGGTAAACACCAGGGAAATGCTTCAGTGTGACAAGCGTTTTAGCAAATGTAATGAGACAGGCAGGTGGCTAACGACTCATCTCCAATAACAAAATCTACTTTGCAGGGGTTTGTGGGAGGCACAGCCCTCGTTATGCATCGGGACAGATCTGAGCACTCGTGTTAACCTCTAAAAAACCGGTGACGGTGTTATAAGATTTTGCACAATATGGCACAGTGATATGCATCAGTGTAATTTTGGGGGCTGGGGGCTGGGGG
>JAWQUT010000270.1:534030-547066 GCA_033807755.1 Ellobium chinense
TGGGGAATGTCAGTGCTTTGTAAATGTTAACTGAATTATAGAAGGGAGTACATCAAATATATTCTGATGATTAGGCAAACAGGAGCAGTGAGAGAAAGTGTCCGAGAGGTAAAAAACAGACAGCGGCTAAATAAAAAAGAGTATCTGTTATAGCGAGGCACGAACCTTCGACTTCTGCGATCTTTATTGGGTTAAAAAGAGGTAGTTTCCATCGCATATGACACTAAGTGCAAAAGCGTGCGCCTGAGTGAGTGAGTGAGTGAGTGAGTGAGTGAGTGAGTGAGTGAGTGAGTGAGTGAGTAGTGAGTGAGTGAGTGAGTGAGTGAGTGAGTGAGTGAGTGAGTAAGCGACCGAGTGAGTGAGTAAATGTGTGTGTGTGTGTGTGTGTGTGTTGCAGTCTGTAAGTATGCATGCATGGCTCCCTCTCTCTCTCTCTTCCCCCTTTCTCTCTCTCTCTCCCCTTTATTCCTCTGTTTTGCATGGGCACATCACTAAAGCTGAAATATGCACAAAATTAAATGCTTACGCCTGGCTAATTTCCTACCCGCTGAAGTATCTGTCTGACCTACTTACACGACTACAGGGCTACGAGGCTACCATCATTCAGTGAAAACTGATGACTCGGACTGGCTGGTGATGTCAGGTAACAGTATCCAGGTGTGGGTATCAGCTTGTAAGTCTGTGTCATTAGGTGTAAACTATCCGCTAACTGCTGTTAGTACTGTACTGTACCTTCACGCCTGGGACGGCAGTCATTAACGAACACACTGTGGGTTCAGAGGTTCGGTTCTTTCTGTCTCAGATAGCGTCTGGCATAAACTCTGCTTGGGAGGCATGTGAAACGAAATTTTATGTTTTATTTGGCTGTTAGGCAATTCCAGGAGAAACCCACGTCAGTAATGCTGATTTCTGAACAAAACTTTTGACTTAACAGCAAACAGTTCCGGGTTATATTTAAAATTAACACTTGTTGGAAACCACCAAAATTAACTGCTGTGATTTCAAAGATTTTCAGAAATAGAGGATTTCTTATAAAGCATTCTGCTCGAATTGTGCCGTAATACAAAGAGGATATTGACAGCCTTCGCGTTTAACCGGCCAGGCTGACCAAACGTTTAATAAAAACGTGGCCGGTTCTATGCGAAGACGGACGATTGAAATCCTTAAGAATGTATGTAAATTTGTAAAATGTTTGCAGAATGGCGTGAATCCGCAGAATGATGATATTTTTTATATATCTTACCACCATTAATATTAACCTTCATATTATTATGTTAGATAAGCATACATATTTCATTTCAGTATGTTAGTATGTGCCCTCAGTGTTCACCATTTTGAAATGTATTTTTTTTTGTATTTGTTTGCATTGCTCTAGTGCAGAACTCTGCCAGAGCTAATAAAGAGAATTGAAATTGAAATTGAAATTGAGATTCAACACCATGTAGTTTCTGTCTCTTCCTTCAAATGAAAGACGAAACGGACATACCCCAAATGCTGCCTGCCCAACATGCATCTACCTATGAAGTTCAGGCAAAAGAGTTTTGGTGACCATGTTTGAATGCTCCCTACTTATACTTTACGCAAAAAGAAATAGAAAAAAAATAATTTGATGACAACAAAGGTTAGTATGTTGAACCCCTTTTTATGTTTGCTTTACAATCTGCAAGATTCGTTCAGGACAGGTAAAGCTCCAACACAGCGTAAGATACGGGCAACAGGTGAGAGTCCATTGACAAACAGGAAAACAGACAAGCATTATTAAAATATCATTACTGTAGGTTATATTATTATTATCATGTTCCTTGCAGTGGCCCCAGTTCATCAAGAGCAGACAACTGCGTCGCTGATAACAGCAATGACAAGTTATTCTCTCCCTTTTGTCTATCATAGAAAGAAAAAAAAAAGACAGCGGCAGAAACGCTCATTTATAATCCTGGTTTTATTTGTTTCACGGCTCGCCCCACAACAGACACTCTCATTTATATTTTGGCCGTTTCTTTTGTATGTAATATTTTTTGGTTTTATATAGCCTATCTCTTTCCTCCCTTCACGACGACAGTTGAAGTGGTCGAGGGGATTATGGCGCGCGAGTTCTTAAAACACCTCGATAATCCTCGGGGATTGTAGATGTTTCCAGCGTCTTGCGTTCCCATTTGTATCACTGTAACAGAAGAACTAAGGAATGTGATGGGCGCGAGGGGGCGAACAGAATAAGGGAAAATAAGAGACAGACAGACGGAAAAAAAAAGAGATATGAAAAAAAGTGTCGAGTTGCAGAAACAGCGGGGGAACAATTAAAGGAAAATATAATATATAACGCTGATTATAATGGAAAGAAATTTTAAAAAAAAAAAAGAAGACTGAAAAAGGAAAGAAAAAGAAAGAATGAAAAATAGACGAAAAATGACAACGGGAAAAAACAAAAGAGAAACGATCAATGAAAACAAGGTGGTAAAGAAAGAAAGAAAGAAAGAAAGAAAGAAAGAAAGAAAGAAAGAAAGAAAGAAAAACGCTCTGATACAGCCATCTCGCTGAAAATGTCACTGGGCCATAGATCTACTATCTTTCCTCTTTTTTCTACTCAAAGACTCTACAGAACTATACGTCCTCTATTAAGACCCAAGGCCGTTAAGTGCAATACTAACTCTTATATAACGAGAACACGTTCCGTTACAAAAGGAATAAACCGTTGAAAATTAATTAAGCATTCCGATATACATATCGCGTTTANACACACACACACACACACACACACACACACACACACACACACACACACACACAAGAGTTTGAAAAAAAAACCCAAAAAACTGAAAACGGAAGTATTTTGTGACGTAACGTGACGTCATCTCAAGGTGCACTACTTCCGGGGTGCGCCTTGGTGTCTTCTGTGCGGACCATCCACGCCGGCGACATTAATTTCCGCACCGTATGCACGCATCCTCACTCGCTGTAGTCGGCACACATGGCCGACCTGACACCCGAAATATGGGTGGAGATGGGTTGATTTTTTACCCTCCTTTGTATCATTATTGTTGAGACAGGTCGTGGGGCTTTAAAGTGCAGAGGCACTTGTCATATCTGTCAAGAGCTCACGAGTCAGAGAGAGAAAAGAGAAGAGATTGCCAAAAAGATAGAAACGAGACCTTGAAAGAAAGAAAGAAAGAAAGAAAGAAAGAAAGAAAGAAAGAAAGAAAGAAAGAANCCCCCCCCCCAGCCCCCCTTCGAAAAAAGGGAAAGCAATGATACATCATCAATAAATAGACACCAACAACACCTGTGCCGCTCGGGGCATCTTTGGGAGATCAGTTTCTATTAGTCACAGTATCTATAATTCCTGCAGCATTTCCGGAAGAGGAACGCACCCCACTACTACTTGACGAAAAAGTCACGAACTTTAAAAGATTACACTTCATAACATAATGATCAACAAATCTTCACACCAAGGTGCGCATTCCTGGGGCAACTGCCGGCCGCGCCAAAAACTTAAAGGGCAAGTGATGAGTATAGCTGACTAAAAATAGCTAGAGCTAACAATGTGGGCGGGTATCTCTTGGCTTCTCCAAATGCAATACAAGACCAAATGAAAGGACTTCCGAATACACCCTAAGCGCCTGTTTAGTCTCTCGCTGCAATAACAGAAAACAAATGAAAGCAACCTGAAACGGAAAGGCTGATTACGGAAAGAGGATGGGGCATTCTTCTCTTTGAAAGCTACAGGCGAACTGTCTCAGATGGAAGATAGAAGTCGAGTGATCTTTACCCAGGAAAATGTGGAAAGCATATCACGTGTACTTAATCATTTTGGGCATGCTCTTTCTGCACATACAAACATAAACACACATGAACACATCCACATGAACACCAGGGGGAGTATGATGACGTCATTAACAACTTCCGATCAAGTATGACGTCAGAGGAAGGTATGAGACAGAAGGAAGTTGTAATGAGTATTATTATGGAACATTCTTAACATTACGCAAGCTGCAAATCTTTGCAGTTTGGGGAGAAAGGAACGAGCGAAGCCAAAGCGCAGCAGATTTTAAAGTTGAAATATGACGGGAGCGTGGAGATTGGAAGGAGGGATACAGAGATGAACGGAACCAGTTCACTGAGGAAGACTTCTTTGTATATCGCATGAAAAAGACATTTTTTGTGGTGGCACCTGATAATAGCTTGTCAAAGAGATTTCCAGCTCTGTGCTTGACAAAATATGTAAAGGACAGGAAAGACGTCATCTAGAGAGCCTTCACTCGGGCTGCTATTCACGTCATAAACTTCATTCTCTACGAGTCTGCGGCCGAGGGCCAAAGGAAGATTCCGAACGCTGAACTTCATTGAAGAGGAAAGTGTTCAGAAGTGAAGAAAACACTCGGTGCTGACACCAGACAATCACTCGAGCCATTTTCTTTCCACAGTGCTATCTCCTTCATGTGTTAACGTGACATAAGTAGCACTTGTAAGATTCCCTCGACGATTCTCGAACGCCGCGCTCGGCACCACGAGAACTCACAAGGAATCTCACGGCAGAGCTTGTCTACATTGTATCGAACTGTGAAGTGTTTCCAGGTTGTTTTCTCTGCACTCTTTCATGTTTCCCGTTATCCTTTTTCACTCTTGTCGTCTCTTTTGCTTTTCCTACTTCTTTCACTTCTTCTTTTTTTTCTATTTCTTCTTCTTCCTCTCGCCTTCTTACTGTTTATCTCTATCTTTCTCTCTCTCTCTCCTCATCTTTTAATTCTCCCTAAATTTGCTGATGTTCTTCTGTTTTATCGTTTACTTCATTTATTTCCTTCTTACTAGTTTCCTCTCCCTCTCCCTCTCCCTCTCCCTCTCCCTCTCCTTCTTCCTCATCCTTCATTGTCTTCTCACTGCTCTTCCATTTCTGTCTTCCCACCCTTCTTCTCCTCGTCACTTCTGTTGTTTTTTTTTTATATTTTTCGTTTATCTTCCACTAATTCCTCCCTTTGCTTTTACCCACTGCTCTCTTTCTCCTCCCTTCACACGGAGGGAGAAGAAAACAATGACTGTGGAGTGAGCAACGCAGAGACTCTATCATTGTTGCTAGTGTAACACTCCTGTACGTAACTTTTCACATAAGAACCAACCACTACACTGGTGCAATTTTGACGTATTTGCCACTATATTAGACTTATTTCACAGCCACAACAAATGAAGTTTTTTTTTTCCTTTCACAATACAGGATCTTCATGGACAATGTAATAATTTCGCAAACCCAACGATATAGATAAATGAGTGTTACATTACATGAAAACCAACTACAGTTAGTAATTTACAACAGTTTTGAACCAAGTGGGACGATTTATATTCTAGATACAAACCTACTATCTGATACAACCCAAACGTCGTTTTTATTTTAGAGTTTAGAAGTGCACTTCTGAGGGCAAAATTTCACAGACAAGTAGGATAACATCAACATAGAAAATACTCATTTGGCCATAAATGACAGATGAAAAGAAACGAAGAGCATAATAAACTGTGAGAAGGCGCTTTGACAAGAAACAGTATCCGTCATTTTTCTCTTTTACATGATACTCTGTCTTGTCGTATCATCTCATATTCTACATAAAGGAGATTTAGAGTAAAATAGAATAGCATTAAATAATTTTCTTGGCATGAAGAAACATAATTCCTCATAATTTGTTACCGCCTCAAGTTGTTTTTTTTTTCTTTTAGGCTGTTTGAATGATGTCATGGCCGTCAAAATAGCTACTGAATAAACTGACGCTAAACGTTGCATATGATCTTCTACCACTTATTCTACTTCTTTTTTTTTCTTCTTCTTCTTCTTCACCTTCTTCTTCTTCTTTTTTATTCTTCTTCTTCTTCTTTTTTATTCTTCTTCTTCTTCACCTTCTTCTTCTACTTCTTTTTCCTCCTCTTCTTCTTCTTCACCTTGTTCTCGTTCTTCTGCCTTCCTCTGTTATGCAGTGATATCAGATTTGAGCTTTATTGGAGTTGATCATTTAAGAAAAGTATATTTATTTTCAGTTTGTGTCGAAGACATGAAACGTGAGAAGACATTTACCTTCGGTATCCAGATTAAGCGTGCAAAATATTTCTTTTCAGATGAACTGTGACTGAAGATTTATCATAATCATGCCCTTGCGACAAGAAGACTTATCATCAAAAACAGTGCAAACGATCTCTTCCGTTCAATTAGTTCCATTCAACAATCAACAGAATGATCTGAGATCAACCGTAAGTAACCGCAATGTATGCTGTCTGTCTGCTACGCTCAGCCTCTTCTCCAGTATCAAGGTATCCATAGTATGCAACAGTACGTACAGTACTTACTTCCAGGTGAGACATAGTGGGGGGATGGGGGAGGGGNCTCTTGCAGCTCCCTGGTGAAATTCAACTCAGACTCGATTCATCAGCTACTGTGATGAAAAACAAAACGTCTGGCGAGATATGGCCCAGTTTTGTGACTTCTTACCTGCGAATTCTGACAGAAGAAATACGTATCCTTTCCACGCCGCCTGTAAGCGTACATAATACGCATGAAAAGCATACTGGAGAATCAGGGAACTCATATTTCTGACATAAAAATATGCAACAAAAAGGAATATTTCATCGGCGGCATAAGGTCATGCACCTGCTATTTGACAAAGGTCTGCCCCCCNCCCCCCGGCCTATTACATGTCTTTCGCATAACTATGGAAAAAGTAAATAGAAGCCCAAAAATACAACGTGGTCTTCATCCCTGATGGGTTGGGCCTACCTCACCTATTCTCGATTCCATCACCCGTCTTGTTGGTTTGTCTATATAATGGGAATTAGAAATGAATTGGGACGACCTCACTTTATTCTCGACCCCATCATCCATCTTGTTTGTCTGTCTAAATAAGAGAATTTCAGAGAGTTAAAAGTGAGTTGGGGCTTTATGACCTATTTTCGATTCCATCACCCGTCTTGTTTGTCTGTCTAAATAAAGATCTTTTTCGGAACTAAAAACTTAACTTGAACACAAAAACCAAAAAACTGGTCCTCTTTAAAATTTTTGATGAGCAAGCCGATTTTTTTTCCTCGCCTCAGAAACTCAAAAGCAGAGTAAGACAGATGGTACAGGTAAATCAGTATGGCGTGCTCGTTGTTGATAACGAAAATGGCCACAGTGTGAGCGAGGACTCGAAGGATGATGATAAATCGACGAGTAGAAGGAGAGACAGCGGAGTACAAGAGAAAGAAAAAAAAGAGAAACGAAGATGACAGTGACAATAAAGAATATATGTGCCAGAAAATAAGCCAAGCTAGTCATCGGAGGTCCATTCCATGGATATGAGGTCCCTTCAGTTATTTCAAGAACTGCAAATACCAAAGTCAAGTCAAAGGCCATTTAAAGTGATTTCTTCCTTGACTGCAAACACGCACATACGTGGAATGATAATCTGGTTGAGTCAGATCCAACATAATTATTGAGGTATCAGAGATAAGGCTTGGACGACCCCATCTCTCATCCCCCCCCCCCCCNATTCCCTCTCCCCTTTCCTCAGGCCGCCACGAATAACACAGGGATTCGAACCAAAACCTTTCGATGAAGACAAACAAGTCCCTTGTTGTTCTTTGTCTTGGAAACAGACTGAATAATTCCATGAGATGAGATTAACGATAAAGACCAAAAAAAAAAAAAAACCAGCCCAAAAAATCACAAGCCTAAATTGCGAAAGATATGCAAAAGGCATAACCGATAAGTATGTACAATAAGGATCCACCCATCTCTACGGAAAGACAGAAGCAATAAAACTAATGGAGCTTTAAACGTAACGTGCTCGCCAAATGGCCAAGATGTGCTCAAGCAGCTACAACAGAGGAGAAAAAGAAGAAACAAAAATTAAGGTGGGGGAAAAAACAGGAGGGAGGGGGTGTAGGCGTACTAAACATTTCACAACTTCAAAGCTCTCCACCCTAGTTAACTCCCTGAAACACATGGTCTCTGAGGTACTAAAGACAGCTGGCTACAAAGAAGGGCTAGTATCAACGTTGGCTTCCTGGAACACACTGTCTTGCCTCGCCTGAGGTTTATGGATTCCAGCAAACCGTATGGCTCAACGATGAATCTTTTATATACTGTATCTCAGTCTCAAAATGTGTTCAGCTTTGCTTGTGGACGTTTATTTTTTAAAGGGCCAATGTGTGTCAATCAATCAATCAATCAATCAATCAATCAATCAATCAATCAATCCATCAATCAATCAATCAATCAATCAATCAATCCGTAACGGTTCTGTATTTCCTCAACTGATGATGGGGTCTTTAAGGGCCTACAGTTGTAAAGACTCCTCAACTCCATAGCTTCGATCATTTTTTTGTAAAAAAATGTTCAAAACCCTCTCCCAACCCCCATCCCGATCTTCCTTACCCAACGTTATCTATGCTACCTTTATACGTATAGGGCTTTCAAGACTCGCTATGAGCGTGTCCGATATAGAACCCAGGCATGTTATCAAATCAACAAATCCGCATAATCATGAGCATAAATCTAGTCCCAAACGCGCTCTGAACTGGCTCATAAGTGTAAATGCAGGTTTGTGGCTACATCCGGGCCTGCACGTGTTTAAACAGGTTTCCATCAAAGCCACCATTTTTAGGTCACGTGAGTTCCGGAAGTTTCATGGAGGCTGTGCAGATTGAGATTCCCATTATTTTTTTTTTCCCTTTTAATCGTGATTTTCTTGTAATACAATATGTATCTAACGATGTCAACAACGAGCCAGCATCATCAGAGCAATACGAGACATGTCCGGAAATGCAGAAGAAGAAGAAGAAGAGGAAGAAGAAGAGAAGACAAAGAAGAAAAAGAAAAAGAAAGAGAAAAATAATTATACGAAGAAGAAGAAGAAGACGAAAGAGACGAATAAAAATAATTATAAGAAGAAACAGAAGAAGAAGAAGACGAAGAGGAGGAGGAAGAAGAAGGAAGGAGGAGAGGGAAGAGAAGAAGAAGAAGAAGAAGAAGAAGAAGAAGAAGAAGAAGAAGAAGAAGAAGAAGAAGAAGATGATGAAGAAGAAGAAGAAGAAGAAGATGAAGCAGAAGAAGAAGAAGATAAACAGGAAGAAGAAGAAGATGAAGAAGAAGAAGAAGAAGAAGAAGATGAAGAAGAAGAAGATGATGAAGAAGAAGAAGAAGAAGATAAACAGGAAGAAGAAGAAGATGATGAAGAAGAAGAAGAAGAAGATGAAGAAGAAGAAGATGAAGAAGAAGAAGAAGAAGAAGAAGATGAGTAAGATTTATTAGGGCGAATAAAAATTTAGTGGTCGCGCCCAGGAAAACACGTAAATTTTGACAAAGTGAATACATCAAATTCTTCAACATAGTTCTTCATGACACTACACCATATTTTATTATGATTCAGCTTTTCCCTTGACAAATGGGGTTTCTAAATTAGCCATGGGTGTGAGTTTCCAAATTAAAAAAAAAAAAAAGGACCATCATTGTTTTCAGAAGAATTTTTTTTTTATCCATGCAGGTGTTCTTTCAGTTTCCGAAACGATAAAACTCAGGTGGAGCCATAAACGTTGAAGTAGAGGCATGAGGAACAAGTCTGAAAGCGCAGCTAGCTATCAGAATAGACCACAAAGATAGCATGGTATTCCTACTCCTCACGGTTCTGAAATGCATCCCCTTTGCCTAAATGAAGAGCGTTTTTTTCCTAAACTCGGTATGTGGATTCTGAAATCAGATAATTCAGTAACTTTCTCAATTCTCTGGGGAGCACAGCCTCAAGACTTAAAATGACAACGTACTTGAAATAATGTTATCAAAGCTGAGGGTTTTTGTTTGTTTGTTTTTTTGTTTGTTTGTTTGTTTGAAGTGCAGTTTATAATGTATTAATGACAACTTTATTACATATGAGGTAACATCAAGTTATCTTTTAACATGGTTGGGGTTTATTTTGTATTTAATTCATACACTGCAATGTCAAAATACGCTTAGTCACACTTTTAGCGAAACAGAATTTTCTTTCATATGAACGTCGATAACATGAGCCACTTTATCTGGCTCTCTCTTCACTTCCTGCTCCTTCCTCTCCCACCTCCACTCTTCCCCCATCCCCCCCCCCCCCCCCCCCCCNCCCCCCCCCCCCAACACCCGTTGGGTTTTATGCTTTCATGTAGTTGCAACTAAGCAGGTATTGTAAATTTCACGTCAACTTCCTTTCTCTATCTACTATACGGCTCGTCTGTGTGTCCTTCCCCTCTTCCTACCAGCTCTCTCCCTTTCCGGTCTGTAAGTATGCGTGAAAGATTGATGGGGGGCAGGCGGGAGGGGAGGAAGCAAGAAGGAGAGAGAGAGGGGAAAGAAGAGAGATAGGAGATATCAAAATCTTTCAGAGCGAAACATGACACACACCCACACCCTTCATTTACACTGTCTATAAAAATGGCATCTAAAAATGCACACAGCACGCCATTGAGTTTGGCTGGCGGAGTGCTCGCATACAAACTGTGAACTAGTGGTGGGCAGGATCGTTTCGGAAAATCGATACTTTCGATATTTCGATACTTAGGAATTTCAATTCCGTTTCGGAAGAATCTAAACTGATTTCGATGGTCTTTCGATTCTCAGTTACAAACTAATTCCCTCTCTCCCAAGTGCAAACCTCTCGGCATTGAAAATTTCGACGGTGCTGAAAGTATCGAGAATATCGCAAAGTATCGAAGGTATCGAAATGCCTACCCGGCACTAAATATCAGAATCGAAATAGAAACATAAACCGTTTTCCAATCCTCCACGCGGATAAGGACGATAATATAGTTCCCTAATGAGTTGTAACAAGAGATGACCGCGCTGATATTACTCCGCCTTGACCTTGGCACTACTTGCTGTATGCAGCAGACGATTACGGCATAATGGACGAAGAAGTTTGTGCAACACACGTTTATCTGACATGTTTTATGAAACATAACTGGACTACTTTATACATAAAAATAGATGATGCTCGTAGTTTTGAAATTTGTCGTGAAAGAATCTGTTTGGTTCGTTGTTTGAAATGGTGGTTTTAATCCCAACCAAACATGGTTTTGAGGTTAGGGATCGTAGTGTGGTGTATCAATGAAGGCAAATGAACCAAACGGTGGGAAAATCACCAGTATGAATGAATAGATGCAGAGAGCGGTAGGAGATAAGGCAGAAATACAAAATAGTAAGAATGGTAAGAAGGAGAGATGAAGGAATAAATGAAAGGGAAACTCGAAAAAAAAATGGCAGAAGACAGGGAGGAGAAGGGAATGAATGAATGAATGAATGAATGAATGAATGAATGAATGAATGAATGAATGAATGCTCTTCACTTATACCTGACTCTACAATTTATAATGCAAAGATCATGATAACATCTCTATATTTTCTTGCGTGTAAACATTACAGTTTTATGTTTGTGAAATGACTGACTGAATCAGTTCAAGCATGCACCTCTGCACTCAAGCGATCTATGCCTCGCCTTTTATATTTTTACGATCGAAGATAACAAACAATAAAATATGCTTCAGGCATGGAATTCTCTACCGCTAGCACCCATTCACGACAACCATCCCTTCCGGTAACACCTTGATAACACACGACACTACTTCCGGTAACACCCAATTACGGCCGCCACCATCAGCGCTCCGGTGGATGGTCCTAATAGAGCAGATGGCAAGAAAAAGATTTTGACATTTCACTTACGGGCTACAAGCTGGGGCACCGCGCATGTTTGCTGCGAGTGTTATTTAATGATGCAGATGCAGTCCTTTCTGGCCCAAAATATCATGACTTAATTGACAATTTAGAACACAGCGCGCTACGCATTCTTATCGGTGTACGCCACATAACGCAGGTGTGATCTGTATTTGTGAACCACGTAGAGACAAGCGAGTTGGAAGTTCTATTTTCTTTCCTTGCTCAAGATCTTGCCACTGTTTTTCCTTGCTCCCCCTCCTGCACGTGTTAGAGTTATGAGTGTACCTGCAGCACAATGCACAAAACCTATATTTAAACCGCCCTTTCTTATTCTTCCAATTCTTAGCATTTATCAGAAGTGTAGACCGGAATGGGAACGGGGCAGATTAGGGGGTAAAGGGCAAATCCGTCTCCATCCTTTTTATATCTGTCCATCTCATCCCTTCCTCCCCCCCCCCCCCCCNCCCCCCCCCTTTCCAACCCCAGGTTGTCCTATTTTAACATTAATGATTGATGCCAAAACAGTATGGACTGATAGACCAGAGGTTTCTATGCCCCAGTCCTCACTCATCCCAAATCAAACCCCAGTTACCTTCCACATTTGATACACTGCTACGGTGTGAACGACCCGTTCTCTCTCTCTCTCCCTCCCCTTCCTTCCCCTCCCCCTCTCGTTTTCAGGCCATCACAGTATCCCCTTGCATGCTCCCTACCCGGATGAACATAAGTTCACCGCTCTATTGGCATAAAACAAACTCAGACATTCATATCACCGAAAGGGCTCATCGACCGGGGCACTCTAGACTTGGCATAATTACTTAAGCTCATAGGAATGCAGATACAAGGACATCGCAGACGCTCCAAGATAAATACAGAAACAGATGCGGGTCTTTAAACTCATTCCATTTATATTCACATACCAAAACAAATAGAACTGATCGATCCAGGGCAGCAGTAGTTTTTCCCCTTATCGTCAGCTTTACAAAAACTTAGATCAGCCACACCCGTGATAAACTGTACGGCCGACCCTTGTAAAACAAGCAAGATATCACGGCAGTTCCTGAGTATCTCTATTCCTCTTTGCTATATATTTAATATCCAAAGAAAGAACTAAAGGAACAAGATGACACGGACATTTCTTTTTAATGTTTAGCTCTGAGTGAATCTTCTTATTTCCATGGCATATTCTCCACACTTATATTTTGTGGTACCAGACTCTACGAGAGAAAATCTGGCCTTAGACGTTTGACATCAGTATCAGTCTGTCCAGGCCCTCTTTGACCAGTAGACATGGAACGCTAAAGAAGAAGAAGAAGAAGAAGAAGAAGAAGAAGAAGAAGAAGAAGAAGAAGA
>JAWQUT010000270.1:557855-570687 GCA_033807755.1 Ellobium chinense
GAGAGGGTTGGGAAGGATCAGAACGAAGGTGCGGAATTTATAGCTGCCGAGTCCAATTTGATGAGGTAAGCTTGCAGGTAACAATGATGGCCCACAGAGATTGCCAAATTCTAGCAGATATCTTTGTTATGGCAAATCTGTATATTATACGTGAAGACTTTATAGACACTGCAGGAGGCCCCGAATCTGAAGCATGCAAAAGTGATATTTCCATTATCTGTAGGAAGACTGATTGTTAAGAACAGATGTCTATGATAGAGTGTGGTGTAATTTTCGTAAATGTAAGCTTGCTGTTTAGTCCCAGGGTCTCATGGGATACAACTAAATCAAATCTTCATATTCTGGCTTTAGCGCGGGTCTTATCAACCTTTCTGTTACAGGTTAAACATAAATCTCCTTATCCGAAATTCACTGAAAGTCGATTATATATTCATTACTGTGTTGAGAATTCCTTGCATATGTGACCCTAGTCATCGACATTTGGAATAGTCTGGATGTAAACGAATTATGATAAGTGTTTCTATGTATGAGTCAACAGTACATAATAGCCAGAATCTCAATTTTCCCTATCAGAATGTCGCTAACACCATTACAATGTTGTGAATCCCATACGGCTGTGACCCCAGTCGTGCTTATATCATATGTTAAATTTTAAATCTACTTGCCCCAATTTTATCACAAATATGCAGTACAACTTTTTAAAGTGTTGTGAATTCCGGAGCCTTCCGATCTCAGACATCAATATTTTGTGTTTTGCTTTATTAATATGCATGTCTCATGTGCCTTTGAGGCATATAACGGAAGATTTAATCGTGCAGAAATGCTGTAATATCCAACGAAAACGAACACTGGGCCGTTGTATTGTAGCACAAACTTAATTCTGCTTATCCATATATTTGAGAGCTTGCGCATTTACGATGGGATCTCTTACCACCGTGAGAATTACATTAGCCTTTCGGTGTTGAATACACCCTTTGTAACTTTTAACATGCTGAATTAATGGAATTCTTGCGATGTTAAGACATCCCATCGTTGATGCTCAAGCACTCAATTATTGAAATCCTACCATGCATCTCAAAAAAATGTTCTCAGTTCTGAGATCGCGCAGTCTCAACTAGACCGGCAACGTTTAAGCGTCTCATTTGTTGTTGTTGTTGTATTTTTTGTTGTTTCATTATGTTATTTCTGGAACATATTTGAAATCTTCACCATTAGCAATACTGACAGAAAATAGCATTGTCTTCCTTCTATATATAATATTATCCAAAACTGAATAGACCTGGCCCACTTAAGTTCTCGCAAAACACTGAACCTGAAAAACGCAAAGAAACAAAGACAGCACAAAATATAAACAATTTTCATATTTTTCTTGAAGGGGTT
Organism: Ellobium chinense; assembly: GCA_033807755.1. Classification (NCBI taxonomy): domain Eukaryota; kingdom Metazoa; phylum Mollusca; class Gastropoda; order Ellobiida; family Ellobiidae; genus Ellobium; species Ellobium chinense. Next base: position 559,236 of record JAWQUT010000270.1, read on the forward strand.
GTTATCTCTTCAAATACGGCCGAGGCAATAGCTGCAGCTGTGCAGCTGTGAAGCTCCTGATAATGTTGACTTGCGTGCTTCCTAAACTGTATCTTTTTGTAAAGACTGTTACCATGGCTCTTCCATAGTTTGTTTATTTCTTGCTTCTTCTTTTTCTTCTTCTTCTTCTTCGTCTCCGTCTTTCTCTCCGCCATCATATCCTTGCACTTTCATCTGTTCTCAAATCTTGCTTATCCTCTAAGCCTGAGCTTCCCTATACTACACTTGTTTGTATCAAATCCTGATCCTCTTTTTATCATTGTGTTTCCTTGTGTTGCTAGCTCATCCTCTTGTAACTTTTCTTCAGCAGTGTCTGGTGGATCTCAACGTCCACCCTTATTTTCCTCGCTTTCTTTTGCATCTCGCCATTATTCTTCCTCTGTTTCCAATTTTTTTTTTTGTTTGGTTTATTGTTCCCCAGCACAAAATATTCTTCGCATCTTCCTGCTTCCTTGTTTCGTATTTGTCTTTTTGGTAATCGGAATACAACTTGTCTGTATCTCCATCTCTCTCCTTCCTCCCCCCCCCCCCCNTCTCTCTCTCTCTCTCTCTCTCTCTCTCTCTCTCTCTCTCTCTCTCTCTCGTCCTTCCTATTACCCCACAAGTATTGCCTGAATTCTTAGCTGCCTTGAGTCCCATAGTGTTGATCTTTCTCCATTAACGTTTTGTTTTTTCCCGTCCACTCTCTCTACTTATTTCCACCATGCACATCCCTCTCTCATTCTCTCCCACTCTCCTCTTCCCCCCCTCTCTCTCTCTGCCTAGTCAGAGTGCTTGGATACGACGTTGTCTCACTGGCACTGTATCTATTACGCCAATCATCCCTTTGTCAGTCTCTCTGACTCTCTCCTATTCACCTTCTCTCCCTTTCTCCCTGTCTCTCCTATCCTGCATTGACCGGAAAACCTACTGGCCTCCCACACTTTCCTGACCCCCTGGCGCAAAAGGTCATTCGAGGTCAAGTGGAGCCCAGTTCCGGAATCTGGCATACCACTGCCGGCATCACCTAAACTTCCATCATCAGACGCTTTTCTTTCCTCACTGTTATTTTTCACAGACGAGCCCCTCTCAAAGCCATCAAGTGTTTTCTCATTTTCCAGAACGTGCCGAAACGGCGGTCTATACTAGTCCAAGCGTTACGCCTTTACGCCAAATAACAGATAACAATAACTACTTCCGGCGGGAGTGTTGGGAAGTTCATCTAGACTATGCCAGCCAACATCACAAGAGGTAAGTCTGGCAAAAACCTGGCATGTTTTACTGGGTTACAGTTGATGGAGGAAGATGTTAATTGCAGGAAGGAATTTTGTAGGTTTTGAGGTGATGAAAGACTGGGTGAAAGAGTAGCTTAGGAGGTGAAGATAGAGTGAATTTGTTGAAAAGCAAACACAATCAAAAGATCAAACAAACAAACAAAAAAAAAACCCCGAAAACTACCGACCAGAAGGAAAAGAACTTTAGTAAGTGTTAACGAACTAGAAAAACAAAAGGAAAAAACAAAACGAGAGTAGAAGAGTTACATGACGGGCCTGTGCATGATACAGAGGGACAAGAATGTTGTTTGTTCCAAAAGACGTCATGAAACTTCCAGGTCAGAGATCTAGTTTGAAGTGATAATGGCATTTGCCTATTCCAGGTCAATACTTTACCCATTTCAAAGATTCTCACACTGTCAAAAAAATGATCTCATTAAGCATCAGAAGGTCATCGTCTACAAAAACGTGCACACCACCGCCAATGCGACACACAGTTTGCGAGATAACGTAGTATAAAATTAGGCTTAACTCGGTCCTAGTGTTAGAGTCCTATTTATGACAAGTACTCTACGACATTCCGTGCAACCATTGCCAAAGGTTCTCAAATCGTATCAATGGATAACACACGGACCCTCAAGTGAACTATGATATCTGTTAACATATAAGAAGTACTTACACTATCGTTAACCTCTCTTGCTTCAACTGCTTCAAAAGAAGATATTACTGTCATAATTTTAGGCTTTCAGAGGCGCCAACCGGTTTACAAATCAAACACGTTGAATGATGAATGGGGGCGGGGCTAGAACTTGAAGGCCTGTCATCGACTTCAAGAACACTTCAAGCCTGCCACTGTTACCCCTCGACAAGGCTCGCTGTCAGAGGAAGATCCTGATGCCCCCACGTGACCCTCGAGATATTTAAATTCCGTTTGCCCGAGAATTTTTTTGTTTATTTACGACAGATATAATAACACAGTCGTTGTATATGTGTTGCGTTTCCTTCTCTTAAAGAGCGTTCTTCGTCTTTTTAAAGTTTCACCTTTATGAATGAACAGAAGATAATGGTTTGTGCTTCCTGAACTGGGGCATTAGAAAAAGCTACGGTGTCTGTTGATAGGTTATGTATATGACATTGATGCCATACTATCATAAGTGTCGGGTAAGAATTTAAACAGAATATGGCAATGCCTTTCAAGACTGATGGCTGTATGTGCCAGCCATCTAAACTGAAATTCAGTTTTTGCGTTAAAAAGTTGTCCAGTATTACAATCTGCAAAGGAAATTTTGTGTCTTGAGTCATATCCTTTACACTGAGTCATGTCTTGTCACATGTCAATTTAATTGAAACTATTAAGAGTGCACAGGTGGCGTGTTGACGTATAAAATTAAAGTACTTCCGCAGAGTCAAGAACGCATAGGCACATTATCGTAATTGATTTGGTTTACTGACTAAGATACGATGATTTATTGTGAATCTCTCGATTAATGGCGCGGAAGTGCAACGAAAAGGCCTTTTTGCACTCTACATTCTCGGTGCAGAGAGGTACTATTTGTCGCAACAAGGCGCGTGCAAATAAACGATCTCCTTCAGAAGCATAATAACACTCTGGTGCAATACCCACTGCTCAGTGGAAAAGGGCGTGATCTCTAGTAAGCAAATTAGGTCGAGAGAGGACCCTTCTCTTCTGGACTGCTGATTTCTATAACGGCACTCGTGCCTGTCGGTCTGGTCCGTAGAATGTTACATGATAAACACTGGAAACTAGGTCAACCTTTACAATCCACCCATCCATGCACTCCACCGTCGTATTCCACCGTACCCATTCCCCTTCGTCCTGGAGTTCTTCTTGTATATTCCTCATAAAGTCTTCACTGACCTTTACCCTAGATTTCCTGCTCTTTTTCACCGTCAATCCGACGCGCTGGATTATCTCCCCAGGAAAACGACAGTTATCTCCCCATCCGGTTTTGGTGAGTGCAAAGGGACGCAAGCGGAGCCCAACCAAAGGTAGATAATTGCACGTGAATGACGTTCCATTACACGACCAAATGGAGATATCTGGGTGCCTTTTTTGACAGTCTGGCAACATTCTGTGTCTGTACAAATGTAAATACACCTGTCTGCTATGCCTTTGATCTAAAGGTATTTCGTGGACTGATGTAGAGAGAATAAACATTTTGCCTATTATCCCTGTCTCAGTCTAACAATGTGCGCATTTTGTGGCATAACTGGCACTGCATGGGAAAAAAATAAACAAAACCTTCAAATTCTGTGGGAGTGGATGCAATGCATATTTTCACACAGCCTGTCTTTCTTCCTCGTACTGTATTTACAGGCTCCCCGCAAGCTATATAAACCAGAGGTTCTCAACGTTTCATCACAAGTCTGCCCCAAAGTCTATTGATCATGATTATTCAACCTACCGGTCATCTTTATTATCTGGGCCAGCTCAGTGACCCACTGGCCCTACCCACGTATTCTTCATTATTTGTTCTTCAGCCCCTTCAGAGAGTGTGTGCACCATACTTTGCAAACCCCTGATAAAAGCCCCAGACACACAGATCAGAGATGACATATCTGTTCACCTTTGATATCATTCGGCCTTTTGATAAACCCCCAAATCCACTATGGATTCAGAGCTTTCACGGGTATACATAAAGCTTATGTAGTATCTATGGCAAACTTTATACAAACAGTGGAGTAAGAATCATCTATTTCTGACCTTTATAACTTTCTTCATAGGCGTAAGCCGGCTATTATTGGCTTCTACGATGTTTTCATACTTGTAAGTTCGCGGTTCTGATCCATAAAATATGTTACTATAAAAGAAACGTTGGTATCACTTTAAATAAAATGTTAATGCAAACTTCAAACTGTACTCTAAAGAAATGTTACTTTTTATGATCTATCTTACCTGCCTCAAAAAAAAATTTCTATCGCCTCGCTCTCCCAAAGAATTTCCTTTCTATTAAGTTAAAAATGCACCTTTGTAACTAGTCATCGTCTGTGTTTTTATGTTCTAAGCAAGAGATACGACCTTGCATGTTAACAACACTTCCCTCAATTCACTTCACATTTTAAAAATATGACCTTGCATCTTAACAACACCTCCTTCAAGTCACTTCATATTTTACAACTCCAGATAGGCCTGATAATGTCATGTCATGCCAAGGCAAACTGTCTCAGAGCTCTTGAGAATATATAACTTATGGATGGATTAGGTGGAAACACGGCGGTCTCCCACGTTAAAAATCCCTTGGCAGTTTTAAAATTGTAAAAGAGTAGGCCTTACGGCCGCTGTCCAGGCAAAATTGATAGGAAAATTCTACTAAAAAACGTTAACAGTAACCATGAGGGCGTTTTATAGCCGTAATCGTGCTGACACGCCGTAAAACACAAACTCACTCACTCCCACCACGGAAACCTGTATCTAATGTAGTTTACGATGCTAGCCTCAACCTTGGGCACATATTAGGCGTCATAAGGAATGATCTCTTATCTCGCATGAGCCACAGAGCTGTCGAGAAAATTCCACTCAGAGTGAAAACAAAAACAAAAACAAATTATGTAGATCTAAGTGGCACAAGATGATTTAAAAGCTTCCTAGCCATTCCCTGAAAATACCAGTCTTTTCGCAAAAATGTAGATCGGTAGAGAGGTACAGCTGCATGCCTATTTATCAGTCCTTTCGCAAAAAGTAGATCAGTAGAAAGGTCAGCTGCATGACTTTTTATCAGTCCTTTCGCAAAAATGTAGATCAGTAGAGAGGTACAGCTGAATGACTTTTCATCAGTCCTTTTGCAAAAATGTAGATCGATAGACAATTACAGCTCTATGTCTTTTTATCCGTGCCCACTGAAACAGTGACCCGAGGGTCTGTCTGACGACTTTCTGGACGGTGAGGTCTGGTCCATATAGTCGCACATGTTTATATAGAGTACCACTAAGATAGACTGTAATTTAAGGATTTCCGTAATTGGGCTGGAGGTTTCTGTAGAAAATGAGAGCTTCCCAGTCTTAAACAAGGAATATTAGACTTGTTTAAGCGACAAGTATCTCTCTGAGCGTCGAGTCCGGCCTATCAGAAAATTCAAGAACAGCATATCCTGATTTATACAATTCATGTCCATACTTAGCTCCCAAAATCGTTGTGGGAAGTCAAGTATATCCACCTCGGGTGCTCGTGGTTTGGACTGGTTCAGTGACTAGACGTCTTAGTCTTACACAAGATTTGGTCATTGTTCTCTTTCTGGTGATCATCTCAGAAAATTCTCTCAAGGCCTCAAAGCTCCAGGGATAAAAGTATCATATTTCTGAAAAGCCTCGTAAAAGCCGTCTAGACACACAGATCAGAAGTGCCACATCAGTTCACTTTTCACCATCATTTGTTCACTACGAATTTCAGAGATTACGTTCGCCGTGCTCATTCACATTAGATCCTGGTACAAGACCGATGTACTCACTCACCCTTCCTTGAGAATTGAGGTTCTGTTCTGTATCTTATCGCGATACCAGATTGCCCTAAACATCAACACGAACAATGTGTTTTCCACCGTCACTTTTCGGGTTACAACATGGCACCTTGAAAATTCTTATCTCGGCTGTCACTTCGTAGCCAATCCTTTTCCAACGCATCCGAGTGAACTAAACTATGGTCAGTCTAGACAAGAAGAGCCCAGGTTTCCACAGAAGGCTCAGTTTTATATCAAAGTCATCAAGTGATGGCGTACCCATGACATGGGTGAATGCTTCTTTATGGTGCATGGTATCAAAAATATAAAGATCTCTATATTCAACAATAACTTTGTGGGCCATTTTTACATCTTGGTGGGCCAAATTCTGACCCGCGGGCCAACGGTTGGGCACGCCTCGCCTAGCCCACTGAGTCAGTAGTAGTAGTCATAGTAGTAAGGATGCGCAACTCGCTCGCAGTCAGTCGTAAGATCCTGGTAACTGATTGTGCCGTACTTGCTCACCTCCCCTTGCTAAGATGCTATCCTGTTCACACCTGGGCCGCTCATCCTGGTAACTGTCAGCGTGCATTAAGTAAGGTGCGAGCTACCCACGACAGGGGCGTAGAGCAGGGTTACTAGAAGGGCGGTGCCGGAAGTGAGGACAGCACTTTTGGGTACACAATGGTTTACAGGGCCTTATTGGGTGGCGCCAAGTTGGAGGGGGGGGGGCAAGAGAGGATGCATGCACAGTGACTAATGAACATTTAAGAGAAGGCGATGATCTATCTATACAGTAATGAGAGATACACAGAAAGAGACCACAGCTAAGGTATACTTGTGTCGGGATTGAGGGGGCACACAGGCCCTTTAGACCCACAATCTGTCTACGCCACTGACCAAGGAGCCACGGGATGGGTGTAACCCCACGCCTGGAGAGAATCTCTATTTTGTTGTTATTATTATTCACAGTTTGACCCCAGTGATGGAGTGGGAGTATGTTTTCTCTTCATACAAACCACGAGTCACTGTGAGATCGTAGGAGGAAGGACAGACTGTGGAAGAAGGTGAGGATGATGGAGAAAGACCATGCGGATTGGAGAGAGAGAGAGAGAGAGAGAGAGAGAGAGAGAGAGAAAAAGAGAGAGAGAGAGAAAGAGAGAGAGAGAGAGAGAGAGAAAGCGGAGATATTGAGATTATGTTGTGAAAGTAAAAGGGAGGGAAGAACATGGACTAATCAACAGGCTGAATGAATGAATGAATGAATGAATGAATGAATGAATGAATGAATGAATGAATGAATGACAAACACGCAGGAAGTAAACAAGGGATAGGACGGATAGACAGTTGGACAAACAGACAGTAAAATAAAGGACAGGAAGACAATCAGTCAGACAGGCAAACGAAGAGACAGAAAAAGAGGGAGATGACCATTTTATAATGACGTACGACGGCGGACGGAAAGATGTAGAAAGTGACAAACAGACAAACGTGTAGACAACCACGAGAGAACCATTACAAATGCAAAGTCACGACAGTTACACAGATAGACAGATAATTAAGAAGACACACAGACAAGAGAGCAGACAGACTAACAGACAGACGCATGGTCACACATAACAACCAGGATATAATAGTAGGCGGGCAGTCAAGTGCTAGTCGAGGCTATTCAAAATATTTGCTACCGCTTTGGGGAGGAAAAAACGTTTCCCGATGTTTACAAACAGTGTCGGTAGTTAAAACAGTTCTTCCACAGCACAGTCGGGCATTGTTTTAAGCCTGGATACCGTAAGGCGCCAAGGAGGCGGCGGGCCTCAGGCGTGGGCGGTGGGCCGCGCATATGGGCGGTGGGCCCAACGAAGGGGCGGGGCGGTGGACCGTGCATTTGGGCGTTAGGCCCGATGAGGAGGGGGGGGGGGGGGGGGGGCCTGAAAGATGTACAACGTATCGAATGTGGGGAGAAGGGTGCATTCAGCACCAATGCGCAAATATGATTCTCATGATGGTAAAAGATCTCATCGTTAATGCGGCAAGCTCTCAAATACAAAGGGGTATAACGTGAGTCGTCATTTTTAACCTATTCACCAACATGTGTGATCAATTTCAAAAGTTTTTTTTTTCCTCATAATTGTTGTGGATTGTTGCCTCGGTTGTTGTTATTGTTGTCAATCTAGTTTCCAGGAATTTCATTAGACCCGGACGTAAGTTGATTCCAGGCCAAATTACATAGCTGAGACCAATAAACATCGACGTCATCAACAGTAATCGCCCATTTCCTGCAAAGCTCATCTTCTTTTCAGAAAAGCCATCAGGTATTCAAGAGGCTACCATTACGATGCTCTCTATGTCTACAAATAATCTGGCCATTAAGATTTGGCTAGACCAAGACAGTACAAATTATGGCAACTTGACTCTGAGTCAGTCTAAATTGAAAATGGCGGCGTTTTGTGCCAATTTGTCGACAAGTCCCGACCGAGACTATTACTAGTTGCCGAAATATCTCCTGAAAGTCAAGAAGCTCAACTCGTGTGTCAGTCTGACCTAGATCAAGCGATTCCTGGGTTAAGCTTAAGGAATACAAACAATTCATACTAATGAGCGGAATTTATTTGTGTCGACCGCTCTTCTCTCTCTCTCTCTCTCTCTCTCTCTCTCTCTCTCTCTCTCTCCCTCTCTGTCTGTCTGTCTATCTCTGTCTGTCTCTCTCTGTCTGTCTGTTTGTCTCTCTCTCGTGCATATAAATGCTATCGGCATAAGAACATCGACATGTATTCATTGTACGTATCCAATATGAGAAGAACATTCATTATGCACGCAGTAATGGTTATTAACACGGATTGTCGGAGCTGACCGGAAGGAAGAAATCATGGATGAATGACAATCGTATATTAGCCGGGTAACTGAAACAAAGTATCTGTAACTCCTCAAGTTTTGATTAACTGGTGTGATATGGCATTAAGAGGACAACCAGACAATCATTATCAATTAGGTCAACTCTGAAGGTGATAGAATTAGTAGTAGCCGATAATTAACTGTTTAATTAGATAATTTAACAAGATTTGGCCATTTCTGACACTGGACATGAGAAATCTTGCTTCCAACTTTGAATTTCGGATACCAAACATGGCTAGTGCCAAACTGAGGCAGTCATTCTTCTTGATATTTTGGTCCAATATGGTATCTCGTTGATAAGGTATTTCAAAAGGGTTTAATGAACCGCTATGTTTTATACAGCAAGCTGGTTTTAGATCTAATGCGTACGTGGGCGAGTAGAAGACATCGCTAGATTACCCTAAAGGTGAATGTTCTCTGCCCACTCCAAGAATGTTTGTTTGAGGCTGATGCATGGACGGGTGCCTGTATGGAAAGCGGAAGACAAGAATTTTCACCCCCACTCTAAAAGAACAAAGATTCAGTGTTGACGATACCAACCGACAAAAAAAAAAAAACGACATCGATATTCTCGGCAATAGAGCGTGTGCTGCATTCCGTCTTCAGGATAAGGACATTTGCACTATTATAACTCCTCTGATCTGAAATAAATCCCGGTCACAATAACCTTTTGGGGTTTTAATGGCCGCCCGGCCGTAATAGTCATTTCCTGTTGATATGTCTTTTTTTACAGAGGGATCACAAAGCGAAAGCTGACTCAGTGTTGATACTGTCTCCGAAACAAAAAAAAATACCCGTGGTGATTACTGATTAAGAGGGTGAAGGAAAGAGAGGGAAATGGGATATATAACAGCTCAGTAATTGCCACTTGTGACTCGAAATAGAAAATCAGAACGCGAACGTTTGCATGGGAAATTGTATGTTAATGGGGCCACGACCCTTAACCTTTACGATAATGTTATGGTTAAGGAAGAAGCCCCCATTCTTGTGTCTGTCTAGAAACACGGCCCTTGCTCAGGCCATTTGGGCATCATTTCATAAGTACGATCCTATATTCAGGAAGTGCCATTTTGCCGTGAGTCCTCGCATGTCTCCACATGCAGTGGGCAGGGCAGAGTATACAAACTGTACACAGACATTCCTGCTAGCGCCATCTCGAGTTAGTCGTCCTGGTATATAAACATACCTCGATACGTTTTGTGTTATTCTGAGCTGGTCGCCATCCTCTGCATCGCTCACTCTAAATCAAGCCTAGCCTTGGCTACATTACCTCTTAATGCTTCGCATAGCCCTGTCTCAAGTACATCATACCCGGTGACTTAAGGAAGATTTTGCACTTGTTATAACATATTGCATCCTCTCTCCCCGCTCATTCCCTCCCTTTCCCCGAATACTGCGTATAAACAGTTTCGCTCATTATACATGAAACAAAAAATGGCGATTTACTGTGGTTTTCTGCGCACGCGCTCAAGATGCCGCTAACAAAGCCATGCAAAAACGCAGACTGCTTTATCACATTAGAATACATCCATCATAGACACGTTTTCGGAAGCAATAAATCTATACAAATAGACGATCCCTTTCTAATGCCAAGGCAGACGTTTTTACAATAATTATTATTCATAGGAAGATAGGCTATCTAAATATGTGATTATTGTCAGTATTTAACTAGAATTCATTACTTAAAACTGGGATCACCTCACGTGGTGTCTGTGAATACAGACTGTCGCTTCCGGTAAAGACTTTTTATGCCTGGCTCTTTCAGGAACGATCCATTCAGGAGAGGATAGTCTATCTAAATACGTGGTTATTTCACTATTTTAACTAAATCGCATTGGCTTAAAGATGGGTCACCTTGTGTGGTGTACCTTATATAGACTGTCACTTCCGGAGGAGTCTTCTTTCGCCTAGGCCTATGTCATTACTGAGTTCTTCTTTTTAAGAAGGGTCTAATCATAGGAGATAGTCCATCTAAACACGTGGTTATTTCACTATTTTAACTAAATCGCATTGGCTTAAAGATGGGTCACCTTGTGTGGTGTACCTTATATAGACTGTGACTTCCGGAGGAGTCTTCTTTCGCCTAGGCCTATGTCATTTCTGAGTTCTTCTTCTTAAGAAGGGTCTAATCATGAGGAGATAGTCCATCTAAACACGTGGTTATTTCACTATTTAATTAAAATGCCGTGGCTCAAAGTTGGGGTCGTCTCACGGTTACACCTAACTACAGACTGTCACGTCCAGTACAGACTTCTTATGCCTGCGCCATTTCTGAGTTTACCTACAGAACAGTCCATTGGCAACAATCTTTTCATATAGGTGTGAACAGAAACTTAAACATTTAGGTCTGAAATGATTTTGTCGATTTGCTGGGAACAGATCTTAAATGTTTGCTATGGCATTTACCCCATACCACGTTCGCGACAGTTATGCTAGGAATGAAGCATGTCAAGTATGACGATTTAAACAAGCACACACAGTGTTGGAAACTGTAGAAGATTTTAAAAAAATAACCCTTCACAAAGCCAACCATTGCAGCCTCCCATATTGTCTGCGCCGCTTGCTAAACAGAACATGAAACCTAGCCGAGTTTGAAAAGCCGGTTGTCATTCCAAATTCCATGCATATAAAATAAGTGTCAACAGTCTCTGCTTGGAGAAAAAATATTTCAGAACAAATGTATAACAGTTATACATCAGTGTAATATGAACTCTGTCAAGATGATAGAGAAAACTGAACACTAAAAAAGCGCTGGTGGTAGCAGGTATGAGGATAAGAGGGTGGCGAACAAATGTGAAAAAGTATAATCAGAGG
>JAWQUT010000270.1:580001-594972 GCA_033807755.1 Ellobium chinense
AGACAGGGGGTGGATAGATGGGGTAGGGTCAAAGTAAAGTATAGGTCACACTCAATTGGAGCAATATTCCTGGATTTAGCAATTTGTCTACGGACGGCACGTAACCCTGGGCCATTTTTATTGTAACCATCTTTGAGTCTTGCAGCTATGAAGCTCGAATAGCATAATGCAGATGCCAGATTAAGAAAGTTAAAAATAGCTTCACTTAGGCTGTGGGGGAGGGGATGAGATTATGGGGCTGAACCGTAAATAAAGCGAGGATAGGTCAAGCATTATGTTTATATTATACTCAATGAGTGCCTGAATTTACCAATATGCCAACGAAAAAGCACTCAACCCCGAGTCCTCCAAGCCATCAAACATCTCAAAACTCTGAGCAAAAAAAGTCTGGATGCTTATCCATGCTGGGCTATAATAATTATAAACATCCTCAGTTCTGGCACATACACACGCCATGATGCTGGGAATGACAATACTATGTTATATCCAACCACATAGAGAATTTTCAGAGAATATGGTATTGTGAACCAGATCTTGTGGAAAGAGTTGGGGAGGAATAGGGGACTGGTTCTGCATTAGGTTTGGGTCATACATAATTAGTAAGAATAATACGCCTCACTTTACCGCTATGCCAGCCAAAGGATGTCGCTCACCCCTCATCCATAACAATTATCAACATGCGAAAACTCCAGCGAAGAAACATCGCGATGCTCACCAGCTGCCTTAATGCTCTGTTAGACCCGAAACATGCTCACCCTGGTGATGACAGACAGGAGCCAGACTTCCAGGGCAAATTAGCGTTCCATGTCTTTCCCCCTCCATCGAGGAATTTCTAACCTCGTGCACGAGTGGCGCATGCGACCTCCGATACATCAATATTTACAGTCGAGGGAGAGACCCGCGCCGCCATTACTTACTCTTGGGAGAAGGAAGACAAAAGGGCGGATGTTGGTATATATTATGACGACATGTGCCGGGGAAAATCCTGGTGGAGACAAGGGAGTGAACTGCTGATGTAGTGTATGAGCTACTGCCGCGGTTTTCAACCTGGTTGAATCGTACGTCTCTTGAAGAAGTATAATATGAACATGTATAATATGTCTTAACTTTGTGCGTTAGTGGTATGGTCTTTGGTATCTTTCAAAAATGGTGTAGTACTGAGCAAGGGCGATGTACATCCATACCTGTCCACTAGTGTGTACCTGGAAAATGGAACACATTTCCCGACTGAGTCCGTCAGGCCTTCGACACACGTTATTTATGGAAAACTGGACGAGATTCATTTGACGCTCTCTTTTACAGAGGGGCTCTTGGGAGCCATGACCCAAGTATGGACCAGCTCTCTTAAAGCGTCAGGAAGTCAAAGGACCGGCTCACTTGCTGGACAGGGGTATCTTCCTCTGAAGATTTTCTGTTGCCTTCCTCTCCGAGAAAGAGAGTCTCCTATCTATGCCATAAGGAGCAAAAGCTTGTGATACAAAAGGTTCAGATACAAGGCGCAGATCAAAATGGCAACAAAGCCATCCGTTTACCGGAAGCCTGAATTGCTGAATTCACTTTCAGTCAATGAACCACCCATGTGTCGCTCTTCTCTTTCTCAACAGGATCTCCGACATGGAAAAGCAAATCAGCAAATTTGTCCACAAGAACAAGAAAAAAACAGGATTTATTTCAACTGCAGTATGGCTTTATTTAACATTTCACAGGGCAGGATGCCCACTTTGGAGTCGAGGTAAATTCACCCTTTGTTGTAAGAATGAACATTTACAAAATCTGAAACTATCAAGAGTGCATCACCAAAAATGTAATATATTTCATCACTAAAGAGCAGCGGTTACTAACTCTTTAACCTGCCTCAACTATACTTGTAACTCGTGACATGCGAGCGCAACTGTGGCTTGAAGACCATTGTATTCCATCGAGAAATCAACGTTTATCTTGTGGGGTAAATAGCTATTCCGACCTCACAGATTCTTATACAAACTGGGAATTGTATGATGACAAGAGAAATAAAACACATGAACAAAAAAAAATAATAATACGTATATATAGAAATGAAGAAAGATACGGAAGAGGGCACGAAAGCAGGGCAAAACCAACAGACAAGAAAACCTCAAAAGAAAAAAAAAGGATATTATTATACACTAAGACGGAACAATCTTGAAGAGATTTTCTTAAAGGTTGCATTGTACCCAAGGTGTGCGTGTATGCGGAGGTGGAGAAGAGAATGATGATTCACTGCCGGTATATCTGAAGGCTGTCAGGGCGTCGGGACTCTTTAACATCCGTGAGCTGAGAGCGGTTCATTACGTACTCACCCATTATGATCAAATGCAAGGCGACTCAATTTGGGAGGCAAATAGTGAAGTTTGAGGACTGCAGCCGGATGTCTGGGTTAGGTAACTGTCTATAGGCTGAACTAAGGTACACTGATGACGTCATTCGATCCGCCTTTTTTTTTTTTTTGCCCTAGAGGAAATGCATTGAGCGAGGAGAATTGTGGGAAGACCGACAATGACGTCGTTATAGTTCAACGATCCATATCACGAGCGCCCAATGGTATCTACCTGTAAAGTCTTTTCATTTCCACAATAACAGCGTTAGTTTCGATTGTTGCTGCTGTTGTTTTTGCTGTCGTTTCTTTTATGCTAAATTCATCGAAAACAGGTCATTTTAAGACAAACGCTTTACTTTTTTTTATCTTGACCACACAGAGCTGCCGTTTCATCTGGTCTCTACAGTTCGGACTGTAACTTGCGTTAGTACCGTATGGAAATAAGAATGAGGCTGAGATCCAGTCGGTTGAAAGGCCTTCTTGTGTCTAAACAATCATATAAAAATTGCAATCACTACATAAAAGTATTGATTACAGAATAAAGGTCAAAGCTGGAATATTTACCAATAAGTTTAGGACTTTTTTTTTTTTTAACTATACACCTAGACCACAACCGGAGCACATAGGCGAACTATATAGTATGCAACTTTTACGTATGTGCTGAACAGTGCGCATCAAGTCATTCACAGATCTAAATACAGGATACCTGATGCTTTGAATTTAAAGCTTATGTCTGTAGACATGGTTTAAAATACTGGAAAATGTGTCTGGAAGGCCATACACCATCCTGAATCCCAGTCCATTCCCACAGAGCCAATACAACGTCATCCTTTCATGCATTTATCGTTTCTGCTCCTACAACTGTCATCGCAATCATGTGTTTTCTCCGACCGGCACCCTTCGCCCTTAAGTTTTGTTTTTTTCTTGTTTGCTCTGCAAGCCCTCAAGCATTTACCCACTGAGATTTCGGCCGGAAATGCAATGAGACGATAATAACATTTTTGCTGGCGAGTACAAAAAAAGTATGAACTTAACTGAACTGCAGTTTGAAGTGCTTCATTTGTACAGAATCTGACAGCTGATGTTGCTGAAAGAGCGTCAGCTGGGTTGTAAGCTTATCTGAATGAACAATTAAATGATGCGCGGAAGTTTTGAAGATAAACACTGAGATTTTTTTTCTTCTGAGATACCCTAACCGGGTTACATCCAGGGTAAGGCTTTCAGATAGAACAACAGTAGAATAGGGTTCAAGTCCTCCAATTACCTTCCTGGAAAAACGGTTAAAAAAAACGAAACAAACAAACATGCAGCTCTCGTGAAGAGAAGGGGAGATAATTGTGTCTGAAGATATTATGCCCAATCCAAATGTGACTTGACCCCCCCCCCCCNCTTTCGCTCCTGCTTTCTTTTTAGAGTGTCTCGGAACGAACACAGATGTTGTCTTCCGCACAGCACTTCCTCTGAAGACTTTTTTATGCTTCGCTCTGAGTAATGGAGTAGTGCATATCCTGGGGTACTCCCCTTACAAATTAAACTGATTATAGGTCAACACACTTGTTATTAAGATCAATTTAAGACATATTAGGCGGTGAGCAATTTTGTTATTCTTATCAATCTGACAGATATTAAGATATTATTTCTCATTAGCCTATACTATATCTTAATCAAAGATTAAAAAAATAAAGGGTATGATGGCGTCTTGGAGTAACATGCAAAGTAACCTTGACCGGAAAATGACAACCTTAAACAGAATTTCATGCGGCTTTCTTTGCATTGCAATATAAAATTGTACGGTATCATCGTCAAAATAACTGTTAACTGCAGAAATTCACGGACATAATCATTTCTCATAAGGATATGTTATTGTCTTTATGATATCGTATTTAAACGGAAAGACCGTTAGTAGTTTCCACTAGGTACTGAAGTCTCAACAGATATAGCTGAGAGTGAAAATGCACTAACAATGTTGTTTTGTGTGACGGAGATACCACTCAGTTTCACCGTGGATAATATCTCGACACAGAAATGACCTGGTGAAAATAAAAGCTAGGCTGATCACCGTGGAGAAATTTCACAATAGACTACATGATCATCTTACCTGGTTCTAGATCTAGCTGCTGGTCCGCTAGCAAAGGAATTAAGTGTGTAAATAGTGAAAACAGATCCCGTCATAGAAATCAATAAAACAGTTTAATCAAATATATACTAAAAATCTTATAATACAAGCCCCAAGCTTTCTACCAAAAGGTCTTCTTCAGGGGGTGTTAAAAAGGATGAAAACGATCTATATATAGAGGGAGAACAGGGGGCGGTCCCAACTACGGAGACAACAAAACGATCATAAGAAGGAATTAAATCAAAGTCAGTGTGGGCCTGTAAATTTATAGATAACTTATGCAAGTTACCCATCCTCTTTTTCCTGCAGGAACTGATTTATGCGGTTATGGACCTTCATTTTTGTTAGTCACTTGAACACATTCAGAAGTCCTCCAATGATCTGTGCACTCATCCCCTTTCACTAGTTGATCCATATCATTTTTCTTGGTCTTCCTCTACATTGTTCACCGTTTAGTTTTCTGGTTGCCGTGTTGTCATTATAACGTCATGTCATTATAACGTCTTGTCATTATAACGTCTTGTCATTATAACGACATGTCCTATGAAAGTTTGCTTGTCTTGTATGCGCAGTTGTTTGAAATATCCTTCCATGAGACAATGGGTTTTTACTATCAGAGACTCACTATACACTTGTCTGTTGAAAGGCCCAAATAAATATGAAAACAGAGTCACAAAATGGAAAGTACTGAACCAAATTTCACGTTCCCGTCCCATCCCCCTCAATTCAGTCCTCCTCCAGCCCCCCCTCCCCCCACAACACACAAAAACAGACCCCTCACCCCGTCCTCCAATACGCATAACCAAATCCTCTTCACAACCGTATTTTGTATTTTACAACCGTATTTTGTATTTTATATCCTATTTTGTTTTTACGTCCTACAACTATTAGGCTTAAGAAATCTTTTCGGTTTATTACAAGTCCAGCAGGACTCTTTGATTCAATTTCGAACTATTAGGCTTAAGAAGTCTATTGTGAGTCCATTAGGACTCTTTGATTCAATTCCAATCGACGGTCCACTACCCAACAGGCCAATAGAAGCACATGTCATCGTAATTAATTACTGTAAAAAATCTCACGTACTCTAGATTCAAAGCTCAACCAAAAGGTCAAAAAAAAAATGTATTCTCAAACACTGAAATCTTAAACAAACAGCATGCTCAGCAACAAGGTTTCTGTAACCATGACCTTGTGACCCTGGGGAAGATTCCACTAGCGGCGGACCGTATCACTTGTGAGTATCGACACTCATCAATTTCGATATGGGTATCAAAATTCGAGCTGTGGATTTTCGATAGTATTTCCACTGCTTCTGCATAATATGAAGCAAAATGCTGGAACTTGATTGCCGAAGAAATTATAAGTATCGAAAGGTATCAAAAATTTCGAAAGATATCGATAGGTTCTGAAATGCCTAACCTGCATTGAGTATCATTAACGGAATAAAATCGATTCAGTGTCCATATCGATATCAAAATCCAATGTTCTGGAGTTTCGATAGTATTTCGATTCTGTCCAGATATAAGGCTACAAATTCTCTGACAGGGACTGCCAAAGGTATCATAAGTGTCGAAAAGTTTCAGAAATACCTGTCCTCTTCTCATTGGCGGATTTAGGCACAGGTACAGTGAGTGCGTGCTCCGGGCACCGCTTGTTGGGGGCCCTCTTCTGGAGAATGAGTAAAAAATAGTGGAGATAAAAGGAAGGGGGAGAGGAATAGGGGCAAACAGAGAGGGAAAGGGGGGTGGAGGAGGCAGTGTGAGAGAGAGCCCGACTTATATCCATTTTATATTGCTAAACTTGCTGTTATAACGGATATTGCACCAATCAAAATATAAAAGGGATCCCCACAGCTTTCTCGTGCCCAAGGCGCCGGGGAACTTAAATCCGTCCCTACATGTGCTAGATATCATAAACGACATTGAAATCGATACTTTTAATACTAACAACAATACGAAAGCTAAATTCAGCGATATTTAAAGGTGCAGGTATCGGCCCACCACTAGACTTCACTAGCTCGGGACAGACGAACTTCAGTCCAGTAAAGGAAAGATCCCTTGACGACAGTAGCACGAGGGACATGCCGAGAACAAACATGTCGTTCATTGTGCTGGCGCCCCCGATCTTGACACGCTGCCGGGCCCCCGCCCTGTCTCCGGGAGTTATTGCCCCCGCAGCATGCTCGACTGACCCACATTTGTAAGCAAAACATACTATTCAGAAAATGTGTTTAGTCCAGTCGGCGTATTTCACAGCTCCTCAGAAGGATGAGAAAGTTCTGATTAAAAGGAGTTGCCATTGTACAGGGAAACAGGCAATCTTCTACAGAGAGTAAAACGTTGCCATTATCAGAATTATCTCGAATGTATTCCTGAGAATGTCCAGACAGCAGGACGAGAGATGGCAAAGATAAGGTCTTGGGTTTGAATCTCTTAATAACTCGCTGTTCATTTCTTCTTCTTTCATTTGTTCACCTAACTCTCAACTTCAAGTTCAAGTGGGGTAGGTCTATCTGATGTAATCCTGGGATTCTTCCGAGGTCCCAGTGCGACAGACATAAGGGTAGAGTTAGGGTTGGGAACGAAATTCGGGATGACAGAGTGAGGGTCCTCAGATATCGTCCTTTCCCTTGATCCAAACCTTTTCAAAAGTTATATCTCTTCCCAAATCCAGCTCCTCACATTAACACAAATATACTTTATGAGAACCCTAGGGTTATACTATAACAAACATAAAACATTAATTGTAACCTAAGTTGACGGTTTATCTCTACTCTACCAGCATTCGCTTCCTTCGCACGTTTTACCACCTCCTCAACACAAGGCTCTTCTAACAGCCTCCAAGCACTATCTCATCAAAGACAAGACCTTCTGACATACCAACCCACCACATCTCCTCCTCACTACAAGAAGACGTGTTGTAACACTTTGACATATTCAATGTATCATGCCCCCACACACAAACCCGTACTGTATACTAGTATTAATAAGATATCTATTTATTTACATAAAACCTCCTAGGCTTCCAGGCAGTAGCTAGTCTATTCACACGTTTCTTACATATGTCTGCACCGCTCGGAACCTCCCGCTCGGGATCTGCCTCCAGAAACGGAAATCAAGACCAACCCTAGAGCAGAGATAGGCGCAACTCAAATGTCTACAAGGCACTCTTTTTTTTTTTAAACAAAAGAGGAGTTAGTACTGAGCCTACCCTCCCCCTCCTCTTCTCAATGTATATGTGTGTCTGACTGTTATCGGACATGTGTGTATGGGGACCTTTTCAAAAACAAAAAAAAAAAGTCGGAAGTTTTGCTTTACTTGTCAGTCTGGCAGGAAGAGCTGAGGTTGCATATTCGCTGACGCAGTTCTCGAAACTCTGGCGGAAATCTGGGGTATTCTAAGTCAGGAGATTTCCAGGCTCTAGAATTGTCTCCGATATGAACCTTTGCCAAAGAGTGAGTCAGCGTATGGGACATATCTCGTTCATGATGATGATGTGAATTTTTTACTATAAATACATCACGATAGTGCCATACTGATCTGAATAGAGAGCAGAAGGCATATACATGATTGTTCGCACTGTATGCGTGTTCAAAGGCCAGGATAGTTATCATCTTCTTGTGCAATAAAATGTAAAACAAAACTTTGGTTTTGCCAATGACTTTATTTTTCCAACACTGATATGAAGCTAAGCTTATTCCAAGCATGCGAGGTTATACATTCTTCACTTCATGGTTGCTAAGAGTGGTGTTTACTTTTTCATTATCACGTGCCCTTACCGAACAGCTCTGAATCTTTTCCTCGTATCTGCGCTCGGTAAAGTGCCTCTATCAGCGAGTGAATGTCGCTCGTGTGAGCCCAGACACAAACTCTCTGGTAAAGATAAGACTGGCAGAGACGTACATTGACTGTACCGTTTTGAAATATAGTTACCTCAGTTAACATTCGCTCTTTATCTGTCTTATTCTCTCACTCTGTGATCTTCTTCATGACAGAGATGGAGCCATTCCCACGAATACATTTGGTTTATCTCATTTTTTATTGCTTTATGAGAACCAAGAACGATATTTCTACTTCTCTGGGAAATCCAGCTTAATATACACAATATATGTAGCAGCCTATTTGAATTATTAATGCTGGGTGCATTTTCATTCCATTTGCCTAAAGATTCTTTCATTATATAGATATAGGCCTAGACTATTATTATTACTGTCATTTAGTTCATTATGTTATGGCAAACTGAGTTGTTCTATCTATCACGCCATGAGCAATCATGATTCGTTCATCTGTTCTTGTCAATAAAATACGATGCACTTGTCAACAAATTAACAGTGTTTTTCTAGCCCATTATATCTGTGTGTTTGTTTCTCTCTATTTTGTACCATCAGAGTTCTGAAAGACTTTTTTTTAACAGCCATAGACTTAGGCTTTTGCAAAAAACATGTCTATCTGCTCTTACATCTTTGTATCTCCCCCCCCCCCCNCCCCCAAAAAAAAAATCTCCCCCTCTTTTGTTCTCTCCTTTTTTTTTGTTCCTACGACCATGTATACATCAACCATGTAAATGATGAGCTGAGCTGAGCTTAACAATCCTCAGACATAAAGTTTGCACCGCTTGGAGCGCCATGGCTTGGAATACCGTCACCGTTGCTTAAGTTCTAAACCATCCTTCTTTGTCAACCAGTGCATGCTTCTTGTCTCCAAGGGTTTTCACCCTGTTCAAAGCATACCCCCAAAAACGAGCATGGGTGGTCGGTTTCATAAGACATATTGAAGCGCACCACTGAGGCTACAGTTTACTCGCAACATAGTCGCCGTATACATAAACCTCGATTCCATTTACGCAATGCCGTATCTACGTGAAACATTCCTGTACTAATATTTTTGGGGGTTTCCCCTGATTAACGCATGCACAATTCTTGCAAGGATTATCCATACGGCCACGGGAAGCTACAGTTTGAATTAACTGTGTGTCTTAACGTAAACGTTAACATAGTGTTAACGTAGCGGCTACGACAGCAGCATATAGGCGCCGCCGGGTAATACTGTCGTAAGTCCTTAAATGACTTTTAGAACTTGCGACAATTTCATTTCCGGGTGGCGACTGATAGTCTTCCGCTTTTCTCCAGCAGGTCACTACAGAAGCAATGTGCAGATCGGCCATTTTGTTTCTAAGTGTAGAATTCTGCCCAAAGTGCACAAGTGCCCTTAACCCATATATGTTAAAAAATTTGGGTGGACGCGTAAGACACAGGAAACTCTCTATATTGCGGAAAGCGAAAAAAACAGACGGTCTCCATAGGAAACTTAATGCCAACACTTCACTTCTCAGTCCCAACTCCAGGCATGGATTTCATAACTTTACTCACCCTCTACTTCGTCCCCATTCTATCCAGTCCTATGCAATACAGTCTGCGATTATAGTAGGGTAAACAAGAACATTTGAAAGAATGCAAAGAACATAACTGTCAGGTAAACATATCTTAGGTCGTGGCGCCAGGTTCAAGTGTTTTTAAACGTGGCATTGTGCTTCGAAAATGGCCTATGTCATTTTTCACACTTTTTAGGGGACGCCAAGCAAACATTTTTATGGCAAAACAAAAAAAAAGAGTAAGTGTGTAGCTTTGCAAGGCAAATGTTGGACGCATTTTAATTCTTTTTACACATGTCAACATGGGGCTTGACATCATAAATAACATGGTACTCTTATTCAAAATGGCTTAAGTCGGACATATGCCATTTTGGTATAACAATTACGATATAAACAGCTATCTTTTAACATCACACTCATATTATCTTTTTAGGAGGTGTGGATGGTTTGTCTATAATAGACAAAGATACAAGCCCATTGTACCTATACAATATTTCATCAAGACAGCAAAAGAAGAAAGGTAAAGAGAGAAATTTTACTTGAGGCGGGAGCTATAGCCACGATGTTGCCAGAATGGCTCCTAAAGTGCCACATTTGGCTACTTTTCAATTTACTTGGCGCGTTTTTTTTTATGCCTTGACGACTTGGCTACTTTTAGACTCTCATCACTTCCAAGTGAAAACAACATGTACAGTATTTTTCACTGAAAATATATGCCAAAAGAACGTGGAGTGCCCACATCTGGACGGAGATGAGACACATTTAATCACGTCTTGATCTCTGCCAACAACTCATTACATCTTGCGTTTCTGTACACGTAAAAATGTTTGACATTATTTCCGTTTACAAATAGCTGGCTACTTTTTGGAGCCTTTTGAGCTTTTTTATGTGTGTGTGTGTGTGTGTGTGTGTGTGTGTGTGTGTGTGTGTGTGTGTGTGTGTGTGTGTGTGTGTGTTTTGGGGGGAAGGGGGTGAGAGAAGGCTATTTTTCAAGTTTGGCCTGGCTGCTTATCAGAATCTGACCTGGCAACATAGTTTAGCCAAAAGAAAGACAAAAAATGCTGCAAAGGACAAGCTCACTCGACAGGACTGCATGTTCTCACTCTGTACCGAAAGACGGACATTTTGTTTGAAACATTGCCTCTGCATGTCACAGCACCACAAAAAAGACATGTGTACAACAGACTTCGTTTCGCTGAAACTCCTCCCGAACATGGAAGAAGTTTTGATTAAAAGAAGTGGCTATTAACCTATTCCATTGATATAGCACAAACACCACTCCGTTGTCTGATAACTATTTCCATTAAGTGAAAGCTGCGATTGACCGGATTGCAATAAAGCTGGGTCCATTGTTCAGTGTATACATGCAGATGTCCTGACTTTGTTTAATGTTTACTGCCCGCTTGGGCGGTCGGGTCCTGTTCGGAGACTGTTAAAGACATAGGTTATCACCACTGAGCTGCCGTTCCCAGGTCCTGCCCTGTACGTCACTGGAGTTAGGACAAGAATAGCCACTGGAGGCTTACCAGGAGAATAACGACGGGAAGGGGATAAAGGAAAGAGAAAAAGGAAGGAAAAAACATAATGAAGAATATGAAGCTACTGGCAGTGATCGCTACTGACATAATATAGTCTATATCTATTTTTCTCCGCATCTCTCTCTGTTGACCTAGGCACTTAACGATAATTACAGGAAGTAGTTTATGTTTAGTGAACTCTAAATTGTGGCAGAGAATAAGACAGACAGAAAGTCTAGAAAGAGAATAACTCCACAACAACAAAATCAACACCAAGAACAACAACAATAACAACAACTCTAACAACCCTCAACACCAAGGGAGAGAAGAACCATCGAACCATCACATAATACTGGATCATCTATAGAAGAAAAAAAACAAAAACAAAAACAACTATTTACTTCCAGTCTTTTCCCATACCATCTTACAAGCGTGTGAATTTTCTCAGCAGAATTTGCAAACCGCATGTTCACCAGACGAAACACACACAACGTCCTGACAACACTAAAGACGAAACCATTCTCATGTTTAAAAAACAACATCCCCTATATCGGACCAATGCCAATTTTTTTCTTCAGCTTGTGAATTTCCCAAGCCCTTTGACCGTGATATTCACCATATTAAACTTAAGGACGGAACATTCCACGGTACAGTCATAATATACAGTGAAGTTATACTACTGCATTTTCACATGGATTTGTTGTTTTGACTTGAGCAGGTAAGTAAATGAGAAAAGACTCTCCCTCTCCTCCCCTTGACACCCCCCCCCCCCCCCCCCCNCTCCAACTTTCCGAAAAAAAAAGTTAAAATGTTTTTCATACAATGTTTCTCTTTATGTCCAGATTTCTTTTTCCGAAATACATACCTAGAATTATATACTACGATGCCTTTACTGAGTTGATATATATATGAATACAACAATATGATATCGAGTGAATGAATGAGTGAATGAATGAATGAATGAATGAATGAATGAATGAATGAATGAATGAATGAATGACATATCAGATGTATTGACTTCACTGCTCCACATAACAAAACTGTATATACACTAGCTTTATTTCTATGGCGTCTTTCAAGACACGCTTCATGGAATGACCCGCAAGGAAGCGTCCCCGACAAAGAAAGGGCGACGATGACGATAAGAGGCGATGATATTTTCCATCCCTATAAAGAGTCGCATTACACAACAGTTTGCGGGGTCATGAGGCTTCAAAGGATATGGAGCGTTCGGGTTCAAGTGCTTCCATACACGATACGCTCCGTGAGATGATAGGGAACGAGTCTCCTCTGTTCTGTACCGCATGTCCTCAAAGACATAGTGCAGGATTCTCAACCGAGCAGTGGTATATGTTTATGTCACAGATCAACCCAGCCTACCGCGGGAAAAGTCTACTGGTCGGCCTTGACTTTGCATCTCAATGACTCAAAAATAAAAAAAAAATTGCTGAAGGGGTACAGAAAAAACTGGAAAACATATTTATTTGTATGATATTGGACTCTTCTCACATGCTATCGATTGCCTAACATAGGTTTTATTTTACTTTTTAATCACTGGCAAAGATCAAGGTCTCCCTAGTCCGGATTTTCCACCGGAAAACCAGGCGAGATCTGTTCTTCAGAATGCATCATACCAGACAGACAATTAAACTCAAAGTTTTAAGTTTTACAATGAACCATCAAAGAGATTTGCGACATTAAATTTCATTGGCTGATATATCTCATATATCTGGGTTTATAGAGAGAGCAAGTTTCACGAGGCGGACACAATCAAAGCACAGCTTGGTGGGGCATCTAACTGTCTCCAGTGATTTGAAACAGTCGCTTTCGTTGGCTGATGCTATTTAGCCTATTTCCGGGTTTACAGATGAATTCTTCCGAACTGGTTTCCCTGATTGTAAAGTTACTTTTACTTTGGCTTTCATACTTTCTGAATCTATGATGAAGGTATAATTTACAAACACGAGTTCAATCTCTTTATTGGGCATTTTGCCAATCATTTTCATAATGTATACATAATCAATATACATCACATTAAAATATGCTCTAGGTAAAAAAACTCCGGTGTTTTGTTAATACTTTCCATCGGCCTTAAAATCTAGGGCACAAAACTGACCTACTTAATGACACGGGGCCGGATGTTCCAGGCATATCTGGGTCCAGGGAGAGAGTAAAACAAGAGAACAATAATTACAGGTTTGCTATCTATCTCAAAGGTCAGAGTGCAATGGATGAAAGATATTCCCCGTTGAGTTTCACTGAACTTGATCTCTTGTTAAGTGTGTCTGTCTCGGTGTGGAGACGGGTTGACATTTCATGTAATCCCGTAATTTTACATCATCGTCACTCATCGTAAGCTACCGTAAGCTTAAAAATTACCCTTTGTCGAGTTATTGCATTGTTACAGGACCATAAGAATTGAAGAGATCTCCAATAATAACATAACGCTCGACTACCTAAGAACTGGAACTTGCATACAGTTGGAATGGATGCCCATCAACTTTCTCACGGATCAGAATGCTAGGAGGGCAGTGCATTAAGCCTTGCCATAAAGGGTCTCATGATAGTGATAGGACTAATAGGCCGAACTGTGGTAAGGCCTATATAAGCCTATAATGAGTAAAGATTGCGAAGTGGAACACTTTATCGGGACCATTCCATCGGATTTGTGAAGTAAACTACCGCTGCAACAGTATCCAGAGTACTGGTAAACTTGTATACTTTCTTTCGCTTATTTACGATGCAAAGTTATCAGTTATTCATATTCATATCTTCACAATAATCCCTTCACAAAATAGATAATACCTTCGTTTAAAACTGCATCCTGACACCCCCAACTTCCTCTGTAAGACAATGAGAGAGAACAAACATGGACATAACATAGATACAAACAAACATGGACATAACAGACATAAAACATACATGGACATAACATAGACATAAAACAAACATGGACATAACATAGACATAAAACAAACATGGACAGGAACATGGAGACGTGACAGCCATAGGTATAACAAGAGACAGACAGACTAGGAATTTGGGGCTTGTGTCTTCATGTCCATGTATGTTGTAGACATTTTTGAGCTGAACGTGTGACGGACGGTCTCCTCTGCCTTCATTACATGTGTCGCACGGTTCTGTTGACCTAACATGTTACGTTTCGTGTTTCTAGCATGATGGGATATGGTGCCACTGTTCTGTTAAAGCCTGGTAACTATACTAGAGAAATGAGGACACTTAAGAGGTTCTAACAGACTAGTAAGGATGGAAGGCTCCGGGAGTCTGGTAAAAAAATAAGAGGTGCTGTGACAAAACGAAGTAATAGCTTTCTTCTGTAATTTACTTAGTCTGTATACTATATATATATATATACGTCCATTTACTACATTCACCAGGCCACCGTACAAAGTTAGCGTTTCCAAAAGTTAGCATTTACCTTCATAAGCTTTTCTCTCGTTCTTTCCCTGAGCCAGATGAAAAGAAATGGAATGCACTTTTGACAAAATACAGTAATTGTCATCCTTCCAATCCTTCTGAGTCGTATCTAAGTAAATATAAATTTCGAAGACGACCCCTGACTAAACCCATTTCACCCCATCACATGCCCCCCCCCTCCTCCTTTTCCAGGTA
>JAWQUT010000270.1:594989-609810 GCA_033807755.1 Ellobium chinense
CCCAACTTCGGTACGCCACTGATCATGGACAGCTATAGTGGATTTACTGTTCTTTGTCAAAGGACCTTTCAAAGATACACACAGTAAAGCCAAGACGACACAGACTGTAGACTGCTGCTGCAGACAGACGACCAATGTTGACAAAGAAACATCCTTCTCCCTTTTAAAAGGGAGGTTCATTACAAAAAAATGCATAAAGAATACATAGATAACATACACTGTAAGGAGCTGTCCAATACAGACAGCAACATATTAGGAGAGTTTCACAAAAACGAAATCCTTCTATGAGAAGAATATACCTAAACCATAAGGGGTCAAGGCCGTAAATAGGTCATGACAACATTCTTTGGCCTTGCCTGAAGTAAATCTGGAGCGACAGACTCAGAGTAAACTTGGAGCGACAAGTAAACTTCGAGCGACAGATAAGTCTTTCAGTGTCAAGCATTGGATCTCAAGCTTTCCGACCTCTTTTCCTCCATGACCTTTCAGAAGGTCATGACCCCAGCAAGGTCAAGACGTGCAATGTCATGACTGCGAATGTCAGAGAAGCTTAATATATTTAGACAAACACACACACAAAAAAAAAGGTTAAGGATAGAAAGTGGTTCAGCTGCAAGTTATGAAATGTCCAAAAAATATGTATACGTAATTTTTTCTTGGAAGGTTCGAGTTGAGCAAATTGCCAACACAGCAGGTGCAGATACATTAGGGTGCGTTGATATAACGTGAAGCAAAGGATAGAATGGCGTTCAAAAAGAACATTATGCATGCATTCTAACCGATACCATGCTGTTGATGAAGTTTGACTCATGCCAAATGCATCTGTTCAAGATATCTGATCGTGTTAGTCTATCTGTCTGTCTGTCTGTCTGTCTGTCTGTCTGTCTGTCTGTCTGTCTGTCTGTCTGGTTGGCTGGCTGGCTGGCTGGTTGGCTGGCTGGCAGTCTACCTGCCTGTCTGTCTGTTTGCAGGTAACTATCTGTTTGCGTGCCTCTTTGCCTGCCCCTTTGCCTGCCTGCTTGCTTGCCTGCCTGCCCTTCTGATCCATGTCTCATAAATATGTTCAGCTCAAGAACCCTACCATCTCCACTCAGAAGACAACATATTAGGGGAAAAGACATTACTGCAAAGAATCTCATTGGCCAACCATGTCAGGTGATTAGGCGAGTGTTTTAAATAATGTATTGCTTATGGGGCACTCCGTTGTTCTGCTGTCTGTTTCCAATCTTCTTTATGAACGCTCTGCTAGTTGCCACTTACATGTTTTCACAATCATGAAAGGCATGTGAGCGACATTAGGAAGTGCACGCTTTGAGTGTGTGAGTCAAGGCTGTTTGATAGCTCTAAGAGGTAGGCGTGAAAGGGGGAGGAGAAACGTAATGAAGGAGAAGGGTAGGGATTAAGGTTGCGAGAGTCAGGAAGGGGGATGGGAGAGAGACAGAGTGGAGAGAGAAGGGAAGGATAGAGAAGAGAGGGTGAAACGCCCCAAAAGAGAGAGAGAGAGAGAGATGTCTGGGCAAGATAAAAGAGAAAGTATATGCATGTGTCATGCCAAAAATGCAAAAGAAATATAGCATAAGGACGACAGAAATAAAAAGGCTACAAAAAAAACAGATAATAATAAATGAGACAGCCCTTACAGTTTATAGTGCAAACTTATTAATGCTGTGACCAGGGTTTTAAACGAAGACTGAGCATAGAACGCGATACGAAACACAGACTCGATACCAATATTCACCGCAAACTTCATTCTGTTCTTAGTATATAAAACAATCAGAATCGAGTTTATATCACGGTATATTTTCTAGGCTTGATAACGCCCACTAAAGTGATACCTTCTCTCTAGGAGCTGAAGCGGGCACAGCATCTGTTAGATTATCTCTCATACCTGTAAATAAATTACTTTTACCTCCACAGCAAACATGAAAAGATGAAGCCACTGACATCCGTCTCAAAACAAATTCCCCCCTCTAGTCTAGACACAATATTAATTATCATAGCTGAGCCACGCCGATTTCGTTAAGGATCTGCTTTCACTGACAGCAATTTCCTCCCACCTATTAATCATAAAGGCTCTAAAATCTAGAGGCATGGCTACATGTAGCACAAAGTTACTGTGTGTGGCTACCTTTAACATTTCTTCAAACTAGTCTATGATTTCCATACTGGTTCTTTCAGTGATCTTTTTTTTTTTTTGGAACTATTTAATAATTATCTACCTCACTTCAGCAAAGTCGTCACATATTCTCCACCAAAGCGTGCCCTAAGTAAGGAGTGCCGTAAACAGTGGGCATAATGAAAACGGTGGGAAATTTACAGGATAATGAGTGCCCATCCTTAAAGTTCACTGATACTAGTTCAGCAGTTTTCAGTCTGTCTCAGAATGTACCCATGATAGTAGCATAATTCGCATGCAAAGTACTGGAGGACACAATGCACACTAGCGTCTGGCCACAAACATTCTGGTTAAATGAAATGCCCTTCCCCTCACACTCCCAAAACACACACACACACACACACACACACACACACACACACACACACACACACACACACACACACACACACACGTGTGCACCGATGTTCGATTTCGTAAGAACCTAAGCTTATTGCTTACATTAGCAAAGCTGTTTAATCTCACAGACTAATCCCGCAGACAATTCTCGATAACCAACTGCCAACACTGGATATGCCCACTTAAAATAAATTGCCTGGTTTCAGTGACGAGAAAGCACTTGCATACAAACAATGAATCATGCATATAAAGTGGGTGAATCACTTACATAAATGCAAGTCTAGGTATTTTTGTTTTGTTTTGTGTTTTTTTTTAAGCAGGTCCTACACGTTATGCAAGTCAAAATGGCCGCCATATTGACGAACAGGTTGCGCACATCCGGGCACTGAGTCAGACAGGAATCAGACAGGATTGTTGATACACAGTCGTGTCCGAATAGGCAATTCTCGGTCAGTGTGAACTGATCCTATTCATCCAAGCCAAACAGTCTGCATTGTAAATAAATTAATGTATGTGCATATATAAAAGCGCTGAGTCGGAGGAAGTCTACAACACTTTATATAATATACATGTATATATATATATAGTCTGATAAATAGACACGATTTGACCAGCAGGAGAACATCCTGTATAATTAGTAAACAAATACAGCCAACTCTACAATAATCTGACACTGTGAATTTGGCACCTTGTAGATCTAGTCGAAATGCTGAGTAATGCACAAAATACAGTTACTGAGTGCAGTTCCTAAAAATGTCGACAGGCAATGGCTGATGTTTCGCCTCTTCGATATGCAATGATTGTGTCAGAACCACCAGATCGTGGAAATTCTGGTAAAATTTACAAACGCAGACAATATTCTTGTTTAGTGAGACCTGATCCTAATTTTGCTGGTTAAAAAAAAAAAATGGGAGGCCATCTTGACAGGCGATCGCTGCATTCAGGCACTGGGTCATGAACATTCTGGGTTAATCACAAACATAAGGAAGTTTTCGTTAGTGAGACCGGGGTCTAAATATCATACAAGTTAACCTAAAAAAAAACAAACTGTCATCTCGGCAGGCAATTGTTTCTAAGTCTAGGTTATGAGCTATCTAGGTTAATACAAAAGAAAAAAAAAACCCAGACATTTCTCGGATAATGAGACCAGATCCTAAATGTGCAAGTAATAGTAAAATGGCGGCCATCTCGATAAGCGATGAATGTATCCTGGCACAAGGTCATCAACATTCTCGTTGTGGAAACCTTAGATTGTGTCAGCCATACATGCTGCACCGGGAGGTGGGGGAGGGAGGCCGGCTCTTTTGTTTATATGATATCACTTCTACTGATTCCTGGAGATTGTTATAACTTGGCAGGGTCGTATCTACCATCTTCCCAAACCTTTAGGGGGGTCCTGAGTGTCGGACAAGCTCATTGCAAGGTAGCAAAGATAGCACAGGTGGCATGCAGTGTGAGGGTTCATGAAAGGGAACTCGATGATACTTTCTTGTAACTGAGGACTTTACGGTCTCGAACCTAAGATATTCGAAATACCCTTGTCTTTTATTTTTCTACACCACAGCTCACTCACATGCTCGAACACCATCCAAACTCAAAATTGTAAGACCGGATCATTGGATTTTGAATTCTTGAGGTCCTGTTGCATCTTGAATCCAAGATCCTTTCCCAAACCTGCAAGGAAGTAGAACGACCCTGGATCTGTTCTGAGTGTATGTGTGTGTGGGGTGTGTGTTTGGGNGGGGGGGGGGGGGGGGAAGATAAAGAAAAGCATCTCTCCGCCAACGGCATCAAAGGGCGAGTGAGGATTCAGAGAAGGGGTGAAGAAGGGGGGAGGGGAACAACAAATGTAGCGAGATGACAAGCATGAGAAGGCTAAGACGCGATAAAACTGAGATTTACGACTCAAAAAATGACGAAAAATGAGAAAAGGAGAAATCTTTGAAGAGAGATCGTCCGAGACAGGAGCTGCTATTGTGTTCTACTTCCACGTGACCCCTTGCATTCCACATCATTGTTACAATTTCGCTTCAGCTCCTGTCAGGAGCTGGCTCCATGATATTTTTAACCAAGATTCTCTTTCACCGTGGGTAGCGGCGTCAGCCAACACCTTAAAAGACCAGTCGCTGCAACAGTATATTCTCACTTTGAACTTTCACCGCTGATTTCCCGCGCTTAACCCCGGCTGTGACGTGGGCGACTATCAGAGAGCCTGGCAATTGTCATGCGAAATCAAGAGGCGAGTGCTATGCGACAAGAATTGGATGTAAGAATGAAGAGTAAAACAAGACAAAAGACAAAACAATGTAAGAGAAGACAATACAGGGCAAGACCATCCTAAATAAAGGGTATACAATAATAAATAAAAAGGTACAAGGCAATGTGCTTCAACACAAGAACCGCTAGAAAAACAAAGGAAGACAGCACATGAGTTAGTCTGAATGATGAGAATATCTGTGAATGAAATAGCATTCCGCGGTTTATAGTATCAATGGCTAAACCCATATATCTCTCTGAGCTTGACATCAACAACAACAACAAAAAGACGCCATCTCCATGACAGCAATGGGAGATCACATGACATGCCAAGAATCACATTTGAAAGACATTTCAAGGTCACGAGTAGTCACGACATGGGCGGACAAAAAAAAAAAACACTGAATAGTTTCCTAAGGGTGAAAGTTTACTTTACGCATCTTGTGTGGACATACGAGAAAAAAAATTCGCAGTTCCATCAGTCAAAGATGGACTTGTGACATGACTTCTGGAATGCGGACGCGAACTTACTCTGGGAATCTGGAATGATCGTATTTCCAATGTCATGCCCCCTTAAACTGGTTCCAGCAGGGTCTTCTGATGCTTTCACAACCTCTCCCACCTCTCCTCTCGACCCCAGGAGAATGATGCGAATGATGACTCTCTTTTTGAAAAAACAAACCCTAAAAAAAAAAAAAACCCAAAACGCCACGTTTTCGGTGCCACATAAAAAAATTCTGACGTGACACAGATTTTTCTGCTCCGTCGAAGAAGAACGTGCTGTAAGCGTCTTTGATGTGAGAGCAAAAACATACAAAGACGTTCCCATCGCGGAATGGCCAAAAAAAACCCCACAAAAACATCAAATAAGAAAAAAGGCAAAAAAAAAAAAAAAACTTAATGAGTGAAAGTTTAGGGTCACTTCCAACGATATAATCTTGCAGCCCGTCAAAATGAGACGTAAGTCGCTTTTTGGCTAAATTAAGTTAATGGCATGACATGAACGCTTAATGCTTGGGTTCGTGCTTCTTGTAAGTGACATCATGTGACATTGGGTTATTCTGACACGAGATATAGTGATGTGCAGTGGCTCGGGTTTACTTCATGGGATAGAAAAAAATAAAACTTCTGAAGAAGCGGCTCTTGAAAAACAGTTTTATACATTATAACTCATATAATATGCCTCACAAAAGCTTGAATATATGCAGAGTTACTGAGAAGCTGTTCATCCATAAAATCAAAGTTGTTGTGTGTAGAAATGATTTTACTCTCGATTTCCCTTCCAAACGAAATTCTGTATGGGATAGTCTCTAACCATCTAAAGAGCCTGATATCTCAGTTCCAAGACTAGCGACTTAATCCTTTTTTTTTTTTTTGACAGGCTGCAAGAAACATAATCTATGTGTCTAGCGAAAGAATGTCTGCGCAGATGCAACGGCAGCTGTCTAAAAACATAAATCTTATCATACTCTCATATGTCTGATGAAGTGAAACATATCACACATGAGAACGTATGCATTAACGATAAGAAATCTTACAATCGTTAGAATTCTATCAACTCAGCATGTTGAACGCTATTAAAAGCGCATCAGCATGTATTCTCTAATTTAATTTTTACGATGATACAGAATTCCATCGTTAAATACGCAAGCTTTCAAATATCCAGTCAATTCCGTTTAACGTTCCCTCTACGGTATGTGAAAATCCCTGCGTTTTTATGTTTTATTTTGTTACAGAAACTATAGTATGCGTTATCTTTAAAAAAAGAAAGAAGTTGCGATTGCGCAGAATTTGTGATTAAACGGAGGTGACTCTGCTACAGGTCATATTATAGGCCTAAATGCCTTACTATTTTGTACGTCATCTGATAAAAAGGCTTATCTTTGCCAAAACTGTTTTTGAGAAAAACAGAGTGGTGTTGTTTGAATGTTGCTCTTTGTTTCAACAGAGATCCTTTCTAATTTATATTACCTCATCAAGACATCTGCAGCTTTGTAGAACTAGTTGGTTGGCAGATAAGTATTGACATGAAAATCACAAATGTACCAAAAAAAAAACCAACCCAAAACAACCAAGAATTTGGCAGGATAACCAACAACAACAACAACAACAACAACAACAACAACTCCTAGAGAAGAACAAAAATAACAGTAAGATCATCAGTTGTTCCTTTTGTCGGAAGATGCTACGACCTATATGATGGTGATGATGATGGTGATCATTAACTTAACATTCAATATTTTGTCTCCTTCATTCCAATCAGCATCCAAATCTTCCTGCGCTTTTCATGTCATGCTAACACAAATAGATTAATCAACAATGAGACTAATAAAAACATGGAGAAGATAGTTATTAACTCAAGCTGCACACACACACACACACACACACACACACACACACACACACACACACACACATACACAAACACACACACACACAAAGAACATTTGCAGAAAGACAGAGTGAGCAAGCCAAAGGTATACGATAAACCTTCAACTTATTATGCCTTTGTTCTCTTTCTCTCTCTCTCTCTCTCTCTCTCTCTCTCTCTCTCTCTCTCTCTTTCTTTCTTTCTCATTCTCTCTCTCTCTCTCTTTCTCTCTCTCTCTCGCTCTCTTCCCACCTCCTTTATATTTTTTTATTTTCTTTACTAAACACAATCCCTTCTCAGAACTTACCAAAAGAAAAAAAAATGGAATAGCAGGGAACGAAGATAATGAAACTCATGTCGTGCTATTAGCGGATATTCTGACAAACGAAAAACTCAAAAGTGTAAAATATAACAGCAGAGACACGAACGAGCCAAAAATTTGTCTAGACCCTGCCATAAAAAATATTCACATCTCAGCCATATATTATCATGGAGAGGCAGAAGTTACAATGGCGCGCAATGTCATCGTGCACCTTCCAGATACCGCACTTTTCTTTCACAGCGAGGTGCTTCTTTCTTCAGTTTCTCGAGATAGTATTGGATCACTGATATTTTTTTTTTGTTTTTGTTTTTGTGGAGATGCTTTCTCTCTCTCTCATTATCTCTGTTTTTTATATCCCTCACTCAATTTCGGATTGTTTGTTTTTTTTGTCTTTCTCTTCCATAAGGCTACTTGGAAAAGTTAATTTGGTCTCTCAGTTTCTCCCAAAGTCCTTGTTTAGCTTAATCGTTCCCTTACGATCCCTCATTGCCCTCTCTTTCTCCATTTGTAATTATTTGGAACGATTGTTACAATGAAAAATCAACTTCTGAATCAGAACCTATCTCTGCCCGCCCCTTCTCACTTTCTCATTATGAAAAGACATACTTCTCTCTCTCCCTCCCTCCCCCTCTCTCTCTCTCTCTCTCTCTCTCTCTACTCTCTCTCTCTCTCTTTCTTTCCACACTCTCGGGTTCAAAAGCTCCCAATTAAGACTCAGGTTGCTTCACTTTCTCAGAACTATCTTCAGATCACAGAACACACATCAACATATTTTTTTGTCCGACTATGGTGTGCCAAAATCCTAAATTAGCCTTGTCTCTCCCTTGCAGCTCAAATTCCTCTCATTCTCTGCCTCTCCCTGTTTCTCTTCACTGTCTCGTAGCGACCTTGAATCTTCCACATTCAAGAACTCTCAATCTGCCCTACTTTTGCCCCACTCTCTCCTTCTCTCTTTCTTCTTTCTCGAAATCCTCTCTCTACGCTCTTCTGTGTGTCTCGTGTTCAAAAGCTGTAAATTAGCCCTCCTGCAGCGTCAACGCCATTTACGTTCAAATTAATCATCTTTATCGCGTAAGACGTTGTCGACACGAAGGAATTTCCCTTTAAACGGTAACATGCATCGCTGATTAATATATTGGGCTGAGTAGCTTTTGAACAAGTTTCTGTCGTGGCAACACGTGTTTTCTGTCTGGCTGCCGTCACAGGATGCCTACGGAAAAATGTTTATGGATGTACATGTAAAGGCATTCACGGTTCAAGGCGTGTTGGAATTTTTGGTATGGTGGTAGAGGTGGTCGTGGTGGTGTTGCTGTGACATGTCTTGATGGTTCTGATGCTGATGGTGTTGACAGTGGTGGAGATGACGATGGTGGTGGCCATATTATTGATGCTGATGGTGATGGTGATGATGATGATATTGGTGCTGTCGGTGCTGCAAGATGTCTTGATATTGCTGATACTGATGGTGTTGACAGTAATGAACGTGGTGATGGGTTGTCATCATATTGTTGTTGATGGTGATGGTGATACTGGTGCTGTCGATGTCGCGTGAGGAGACGATTGTAATACAAGTCCTAGAAGAACTCATGCATGGTATCCTGGATGGAACAAGCCTGCCGCTGTTGCTACTGTTGTCACTCCCTGTTTCTGTTGTAGTGGTGGTGATGGTGGTAGTGGTGGTGATGGTGGTAGTGGTGGTAGTGGAAGGACTGATATAAAGAAAGAGCAATAAGCCTCCCTTGTTGTTCTTAATAACGTCATTGCATATGCCGCTATTCTTTGCTGGTGACAACTAAAGTGATCTCCAGTTCTGGTGAGTGGGAATAGCCAACGAAAATTAGGACTGGAATGACGGCATATAGTCTAGATACATATAGCAAAAAGATCTGGATGTGTGTAATCTTAATTAAGCTGATGGTGATAGTAGTGAAGATGATGATGACGCTGACGGTAAGACAGTGCTTTTTGTTTCTTTACAAGAGTGTGAAATCCTTTGATTCGCTACGACTTTGCCATGGATCAGTGCTGTTGAAACTGTCTCTCTGCATGAGATCCTGTGATGATGATATTACTGTTATTTTTGTTCTTCTCCAGGAGTTGTTGTTGTTGTTGTCGTTGTTATGCTGCTGTTGCTAAACCCCCAAGCGTCTAATGCACGAGTGAAGAAACACTGCATAACATAAGCAAACACATATGCCAATTATCTGTCATCTCTTCTCACCAGCTTCAGCTTACATTGGCTAAGGGTAGGCTCTAACCTGCACACTTTATATAACTACCCCGGCATGTGGTACTCGTATATACAGTATAATATCTGTGGTTGCTATGCAGTGAATCCACATGGAAAGATTAATAAGGATAATACTTTCCAGAGCAAGAATAAACACATGTATACTGTAATACACGCTTATTGTCCGTATTCCGTAATACTGTATATGCATACTGTCCGTAGTGACGTATATTACCATAACAAGGTTATATAATGAGATTATATCAAGTGGTTATTAAATAAGGGACGCCACACTGGAACATTCCAAAAAGCACATCGTTTTGTGTTTTTTGTTATATTTGCTTCGAATACAGTCAAACTTGAGCATTATAGCCATCTTTCATTCCTTACACAAGCGGTCATATGTGTCAGCCGGTCGTCTTACGCAGGATTCATTTTATGGGATCAAAAGATGAAGACGACCAAAGCCCTCTGTTTCTAAGTTAATGTACCATAGTTGGTAAGTAGGAGCTGCGTTATGACACAAGAAAGTAATAAGAAAATGTGTTTATAAAAAGTAAATAAATAGCTTTTTAGATTCTAGCTATGGTCAGTGCAAAAGCTTTGAAAGGCTCTAATATGATATTTCAGCTTAAGCCGATAAGCTGCCGCTTTGTACAGAGGTTTGTATATTTTTTTCCCGTCTATTTTAAACTATTTTGGACATAAGAAAGAATGGTCGCAGCTGCGTTAGACAGGAAGTCGCGATATGGAGTTAGATATATATATAGCAAGTTTGAAACGGTCGTCCTTAAATCCCTGTCGCCTCAGCAGGTAGTCGAGATATACAGGTGATTGCCATACCAGATTCGACTGTACATAACATTCAGAGTCTTGAGCGTTTATTACTGAATGAACGCAGTGAACTAAATGTATGCATTCATAAAATAATTAAATCACCCAATCCATTATGAGCAGCTTTTATCATTACACATCAAACAGTTCGCCTAACATCTCGAGAGAAAATACCGGTTACTGAGCGACGAACCTAAAAAAACCGTCCCACCACGCTGGGGGTCAGGTAGTTTTCATCTATTGGATATTCAAGACTATGTTTTCCAAACTTCACAAATCTGAGTCGCAGTTTAGAAATCTGGAGCGTTAGAAGGCTTCTTCAAACAAAGAAAGAAAACCAAACATTCTTTGAAATCAGGAACACATCAGAAGTGCTGAACATTAATTCATGGCTGCGCAGCGCTCTTGCAGTGCTGTCATAGTATTGTGTATATGAAAATGAAAACGACAAAAAGATTTTTATTATTATACTTACCATACAGTGACATACATCTAACTCATACATACACACAGAACAGAAAACATGCATATAAATACATAACTAATATTACAAATTAAATGCATAGCAAAGGCATTGATAGTCGCCAAAGCGCAGCGCCCTGGTCTCGCCAGTTCGAAAACGAGATACTCGTTTACATCTGAGTGGAGAGAGGCAAACAGAATGATGCATTTTTCTCAAGGGCACGTCAGCGCAATCCGTCTGACTCGGGAATCGAACTCACACACCTTTAACTTAAAGGTCTACAGACTGTGAGCATACGTCACAAGCCGCATAGTCAAGCTACTTCCCCATGTAGTCAAATTCTTCATTAGCCTCTGACGATAACTTCGACGTATTAGAAAACG
The DNA here is from genome assembly GCA_033807755.1 of Ellobium chinense. Taxonomy (NCBI): domain Eukaryota; kingdom Metazoa; phylum Mollusca; class Gastropoda; order Ellobiida; family Ellobiidae; genus Ellobium; species Ellobium chinense. The sequence continues at coordinate 606,364 of JAWQUT010000270.1, forward strand.
AAAGATTTAGACTCAAAATATATGTTCGTTTGGGGCTATAGTTTTGGGATTCAGTTGAATCTGCCTCCTTGCAACTTAACGAGAGCTTGAAAACATTGCGATTAGAAGTTTCGATTATCTGATGATGTTTTCATGAAGAAATACAGTTGTATCCTTTTCCTCATCTGAAAGGTGTTGTGACTGATTCGAAACTTCGGATTAAGCGGACCGCGACCAAGTGGGAGTCAACTGTATAAATCGCATTTCTGCCCAAGTTGGTGGAGTCATCTTAAAGCCTGAGTATCGAAAATGAAATGGAAGATGGGAATCCTGCACATAATTTATTTTTTTAATGGAGTGATACGGTGAAATAGCGTCTCGTGAATGCGAAATCCATATGAAGCAACTTGAATTTTCTAGACATGTGCCTTCATACTCATACTTCACCACTCAAAAACATACATACATACATACATACATACATACATACATACATACATACATACATACATATAAACACACACACATACATGCGGCTCTAACTTTTATTAATTAGCAGAATGTCTCAACCTAAAACGAATATATCTACCCGCGCTCTGAAGACAATACAGAGCTCATATATATTATACTAATTAGCTCAAGGTCTAAAAAGAAAAAAAATGACAGTGATGGAAATCTTACTTACTACGTTTTACCCCTATCAACATACCTTTCTCTTATTAAGACAAGGCAAAGCGTAACAGACAGAATGTCGCAAATGCCAACGAGTGACACAGCATTCCTCTAATAACAAGGGTCGCACGGTAAACCATAGCAGCTGTCGTAACTTCTTACATTTGTTGAATCACATAAGACAGTTTATCTTGCAGCCCCATTCCAGATTGTATATTATTTCTACCGCTCAAAAGAGAGGCTCCGTAAAGGCTCGGCAGACTGTTGCATTCTTATGATAATTTCGGTGTAACAATGAACATAAACATCGCAAGAGGTAGGAAGAGAGAGAGAGAGAAAAAAAGACCGGCGAGGGCGATAATTCCTGAAATACACGGGGGATAACTCATGCAGTTATAACAATACGCTAAATTGCATAGTGTACATTTTCCCAGGGGTTTCTACATTCTATATAATATCATTTCCCACCTTTCATATAGTCCAGGCATTGTGGAAGAAAGCTTTCATGGAATCTGCCCTGTCAGAAGGCAAGCATAGCTACTGGATTCCGTGGCAAAATCCTTGGGGAAAACGCCATACCAGTTCTATCGTCTCCCATGACCTGTTCTCCATGTAAAAATTGTATTTTTAAGCTGCTTGAAAGTCCCTAGCTATAGATATGTCCATCACATTTAGTAGTGAGTACGTTCAGTTGAGAGGCAGCTGAGAGTCGTTAGCATACCATTGTCAAATCTCAGGCTTATGGGTCCGGTCTTGGGACGGCACATTACGCACTAGTGTTCTTAAAAACAAAGAAAACTGGTTCTCATTCCCATTTCCTCGGACAACTCAAATGTAAATTTATGATTACCTGGTTCAAGAACCTGGGGAGAGAGAGAGAGAGAGAGAGAGAGAGAGAGAGAGAGAGAGANAGAGAGAGACAGAGAGAGAGAGAGAGAGAGAGAGAGAGAGAGAGAGAGAGAGGTGGGGGTGGGAAGGGAGGTGGATGGAATAGGGAGGGATAGAGGTGAGAAACCATGGCGCTGCACCACTGCAACTATCTATGACTTTCTTGTAGGTTTGATCCTTGCATCATATTTTATCCTGTTATTTGTATTATTCAAAGCTATTTGACTTGTCACATATAATTATTCTTATTAAAAGTGTTCTTCAGCCATATTGTCGTAAATGAAACGTGTAACATTCTATAGCATTTATACGGGGCAAGTAAAGGTAAATTTTATTTTTTATTATCTTTGTATTTGTTCACTCGTTTGTGTAAAAAATAAAAATCCAAGTGGTAATCCGTCTCTCATAACACTGCTGCGGCTGGTCGGTAAAATAAAAATGTTCTTCATGAAATGGACCAAATGCAAACATTCAAAGAATGGTTTGTTTCGTTAAATCTTCAACCCTTCACTCGGAGCTTGACGTTAAAAATCGTTTTAACACAGCAACTGGCTCATTCTAACTTTTTCATGTCGACAACATTAATGGCGAGTTTGTGTGTGGCTGGATTAAGAAGAAACATTACAGACCATAAAAAGTGAAAACATAAACCTTTTACGAGTTACGTAAATGTTTCAAGCTTTAAGTATCTAAGATTGTGCGGTTTATTTGTTTTAGACTCGTTACTTTGTTTGAGTTAATGTTTTTTATCTTTTTTCATTTTCCCTTTGCGTCGTGACGCTTCGCAAAGCTCGAGGTCACATGAAGGTCACAGCAGAAACAACAACCAAAAAAAAAAAAACGAAAAAGGTGGAACAAAATGCATTCGTCTCACAGACAATTTGGATACACGTATAATATAAGAATGCCGACTGCAAAAGCTAACGCAACAATGTTATCTCTGCTATGCATAATGCAACATTGAATGTCAAGTTTATCAGATACGGATTTTTATTTTTTTTTGTGTTCCGTTGATTTCAGGCGCGTTGTTATGGTGCCTTTGTCGGGAGGCTTTTTTCATTGTGTCTAGCAGACAGAGAACTTGGCGCGCTGCGAGATACATGCACTGTACCGTTTATCACCGGTGATATAATACAGAACAAATGAGATGCGTTCGCTGGGACATCTTGACCCAACACAGCAGGTAAGACGCTGTGTGACGAAAAAGGTTTTTCCAAACAAAAAAAAAATACGTTTGGGTAGATCTAGATGGGGTGGAAAACAGAACAATACATTATTTAACTGGAGATTAGCAGTGATAGTAGGAGGAGGAAAAGGGGTGCGTGGATATGCGTTGAAAGACCTGGACGAGACCTGATAAAAAGAGAGGGATTAAAACTTCACAAACTAGAAGAAAACGGTTTTGAATTTGAGTTCATGAGGCACTCAAGTCGTGGGGGTAAATGTTAACCCCTTCGCAACGTCATGTTTTTTCTTTTCAAAGTGGTGTGGCTCTAAAATCATTACGTTAGTTTACGCACTGCGGTAACCACCGGAAATTCCCAAAATATTGGCAGTGTTCACTGTAGTTAAGGCATTATACGTTAATGAACGCAAGGATTATAGATATTATTATTATGGTCACTCCTGTCACCAAATTTCCATGAGCTCATTATCCTGTACACAGAGGTCTTTGAGTGTGGGTTTTAGAGCGCTTCAGTGAGACTTACGGCTATACTGCGCCCCTGTATGTAGGAATAGTTCATTACATAGAAGAAAGTAAGACGTAAGGGTACGTCGAATACGATATGGGAATACTACTTCCGGGACCTCCAACACATACTTCCAAGTGCTGTTTGGACTAGGGGTCACAATGCTGTTTACCTTTGCGTGTGGTGGTAACCACGGGGACCCTCCCCTCCCCCGTAA
>JAWQUT010000270.1:611452-622449 GCA_033807755.1 Ellobium chinense
GCCCCCCACTGCTAGTTTTCCCTGTCACTCTTTGATTCCTCTCCACACATATTGTCAACTTATCCACTCAAGGATTATCGCCCCGTCTGCGACACTTTCTGAAGGGACTTAATCTATCAAAGGCGGTACAAAGACGCGATAACTCCCTGGCTAAAAAAAAACACACACACACTGAGAGTTAACTGTAACGTTTTCTGACGGAGACGAATGTAAGCTTAGGGTCGAAGGAAAGAATGAAAGTAATAAGAAGGACTACCACCCTACATTTTTTAAATGTGTCTGCCTACATGCCGATAATACTTTCAGAATTATCTAACAAAGAAAAGCTGACTGGGCTGGGTAGCTTAAAGCCTTTAAAGTCTTTGAGACACGGTAGATCTCTCAATGGAGATTTACTGCTTTTAAGTAATCCAGTCATCTTAAGTGTTGAAAGTGATCTATTGCACTCATATAGTGCTCGATTGATAGGGCGAGTTGAGGTTTGACAGACCCCCTCGTCAACTGTCTTGCATTATTTGCGAGGGCTGGGAAAGTCTGGGAACACTGAGGGCATTCTAACGCACTAGAGAATAGACGGGGAGGAAGATAAGAATAGGTGGCAATTGAAGAAAAGGGCATTGTAAGCCATATGAAAAAGTAGAAATGCAGTGAGAAAACGAACTGAGACATTAAGAATGGAAAAAAAAAAGTACGTATACAGTCTGTTCCGCTTAATCGCATTCCAGATAATCGCAACTTCCACTTAATTGCAACATTTTCCAGAAACCAATATGCTGTATCTCTTTATAAAATTCCACTGCTGGCCAGAAGGGTGAAAAGAATTAAGGCTAAGGCAGGCTTCAAACCTAAACCACTTTAATTTGCCGGCCGCAGCAGTAGAAACGGTGAATAGTCAATGAGTGCAAAGAATTCTACGATGATTATTTCCACGCACGACGTCGCATCGTTCACGCCTAATTATCGCGTACATGAGCCACACATCGTGATCAGGAACCCGTTTCTCGAACAGTCTGAGAACCGCTCACATAACAAGAAACCCGTTTCTCTAAAAAGAACCGCTCACTCACCAAAACAAATCCGTTTCTCCAACAGTCTGAGAACCGTTCACACACACACACACACACACACACACACACACACACACACACACACACGCACGCACGCACGCACGCACGCACGCACGCACGCACGCACGCACGCACGCACGCACAACATTCCGAGACGCAACCATGTTGGGTGAAAGCTGGTACAACTCATTAAGGAATGGCGTGAGATTAAAAGCGTTAACTCTCTAATTCCGAGTCAGTTGACGTTAATCTCTTAACTCTGAGCTAATACGGCCATTGAGTGCGGTGTAATTATTATCATAGAACAGGTTGCATAAAGGGATTAGTCATATGACCCTGTGGTGTTCGTAAAAAAGAACCTGTTAGAGTATTATTCTTTAAGACGGATGTTGTAACATGCGTAAGCTTATGGATAACCACTGGTATCGTGAAAGGCTCTTTGGTTGAAGCGCTGCAGGGACAGGGGATTGAGGGCAAGAGGGCACCAAATATAAATTGCTGTGAGGGATACTCACATGCAGCCATAATACATCAAGACATCAAAAAGGAAAATTAAGGGGGGAAAGGGGGTGGAGGGGGTGTGAGAATCAGTCGAATGAACATAATATATATTTCAGACATTTCGAAGCGGACAGGGCGTAGATTCCGATATCGCAACCGAATGTACAATAGTCTCGTTGCCATAGCTCTAGATGTGTCAACCTGACCCCAAGCATTTTTCCCAAGCTCAATTCCCTATCTAACCCTCCAAAATAACAAACAAAAACAAAAAAAAAAGACCTCTGAATTGACCCACCACATTTTAAGGAAGGGCATATAGATGGAGCCATTTCAGTTTCCTACCAACCTTGTAGTCTCTACCCAGCCCCAATTTCATTCTCATAGTTGACATATTTTGCAAAGGTTCCACTTGAGTTGAACCAAAACGCCCCTAAACATTGTTAAGTCTAAACTTCCTGCACTTTCTCAGGTGTCAAAACTTTGGATATATGAACAAAATCAAGTGTCTGGCCGGAAGCGTTTTCACTTGTCTTGTTATCTTCCGGCCAATAATCTTTGTGTTTCTGTCTACCATGTGTCAAAATGAAGATTTCAGGCCGCGACACTCCTTCAAGTTTGGCAGCTGCACAAACCAGATGCGTGTCTGTTGCACTGGAATATCAACAAAACGTGGCCGCACTTTTTTGTTTGCTTTTCGTTCCCGTTCAAAGTCTCAAAAATGTCATATACGGAGTTTTTGCATCGGACCTACAGGCTGTGGCTACATGACCCGTGCATTTGGAACAGACGTTGGCTCAGAAAGGAGGGCTGGGGTATGCTGGGGTGGGCTGGGGTGGGCTGGGGTTAGGGAAAGCGTGAGAAACAAGAGCATGAAAGACACAATAGAAAAACAGAAGGAGGACATTTTAAAAACTGGTCAAATCAACGTGGGTGATGGCGGAATGGTGTTAAGACAAGTGCAACAGTTTATACAACACGATATTGCTTCAGCTGAATTAAACATAATATCCTTATTGGTAATTGGTATAGAATAATTATAACAACGTACAACAACAAAAAAGTTTGAATAAGACAAACGGAGGGAGCTGTCAAAATGGGAGGAGGAGGGGGGGGGCTTGGGGAAGGGGACCTGTAGGATGGAATGGATATGGGTTTCACTGCTTTGTCCACACTTAAGGCATAAACATCTGCAGTCTGTTTATGTGTGTGGATGTTGAATTACCTTGATGTTAACACATAATATTGTATTTATTCGAATTGGCTGAAGGCCTATAATAAAACTGAACTTGAACTTGAACTCTGTTAAAATCCAAGAACGTTTGGCACGAGACTCGCTGATTTCAACCTGGGACGACAATGTGTCAAGTACACCAATACTGTGTCAAGTACGTCTACCAATAAATGTCAAGTATACCAATATCATTGGTACCCGATTTAAATGAGGAAAAGCCCTAAAACAACCATGAAGTAACGGGAAGGGAAGAGTCTCAAGTGGATAGGTAGACATGGCAGAGTTCTGCCTTAGTGGTACTTGATAGTGTCATGTTGAAACGTGACCCATATAGGTAGAGTTCTGGAGATATCGATAGCCCGGTAGTAATCAGCACAGACTGTCATCTATTGGTCTTCGACACCTATTGCTTTTTGTTCTTTTGGCCCTATTAACATTTTGCGTTATTCTAAATATACCACTGTGATTTGGGGAAATTTCTTCCATGGACGTTAAAGTACTTTTTTTTACCCCATCTTTTAACGGGAAGAAAAAGGGGGGGTCAACGCCTAAAATTTTTCACAAATGTCTTTTGAAAAAGATCACCTCAAATTCTGATTTGGTCCCCAAATTTTCATTTGGCTGGTTTTGACCGCGTGCGAATACATAGGTCTACATATTTTATTTTTCTATCTAGAACTAGAAGGCTCAAATTGTACCTGAAACTTTAAAATTGGATGCTTAATTCAGATCACAGGTCATTTTACATATTTCTACACCCTAACACTGGCTGGCAGGGCCCCAAAAAAGGGGGATTTTATAGATTAGCGGATTAATTGGGTTGTACACAATCAGTGATTTGCCCTTCTAATAGGTGTCACAAACCTATTGTGTTGGAAATGGGGTTTTAATTCAAACGGTACCAGTTACTGGTAATGATTAAATATAGCCATGATGTCACAGCTCAAAGCCCTAGTCGCGCTGATCTTAACAAGCAGAATACAAAGTCCAGTTTGAAATCTACATTTCTTCTATAAAGTCTCTCGTTAAGAAAATAAAAAATAGAGACTATACTCATGAGGAGAAACCATCCTTACGTTCTCTCCCTTGATGTCAGAAGCCTTCTTATTTCGACTCGCTCAGATTTAGAGAACCACACTGATTTCTCTTAATCGCAGTCCGCACAATGGTAATGTCCGCATACATGCAACATTTTAATGATACAGACTAATGTAATGTTATTTTTCACAAAGATTTCCGACTAATTGCAACCTTTTTTTTTAAATAGCAACTGCTGAGAATTTGTGATTACGCAAACTCGACTTGCAATTCTGAACTCTTCCGTAAGCAGTATATTATATTTGTACAATCCAGTTCAATGTCACCAGATGTCCCGCTCTACATCATCATTACCTTCCAAAAACCTAGTCTATGTATGACGATAATGAATTCTCCTCGCACCGTTGCTAAAGGCGTGTGCTTACAGCATCTTCCGAAATAGACGTGTCAGCGAAGACAGTGCCGAAACGTCGGGCAGGATGGCCGCATTCATTAGTTAGTAGCAAGCCAGGTAACGGGGCAGTGTCGTTAAGTTCATATCATTATGTACAGACTAATCCACTGCTTGCAGTACAAGGAAGTATTCTAAACCAGGCATGAACTTCCAGGATTTTCCATACATCTGTTTACAGAAATGCATGTAAGTCTGGATGCGACACCCCAAAAGTCCATACTCTTTCACTATAAGACATAAAGAGATTTTAACTTGGTCTTGACAAAGGAGCCGCTATGCTTTGAAAATTAAAATTCAAGTTCTCTGTATATTCAAGTCGCAGGTTCGATTCCTGCGCATCGCTTGTTTTCCCTTCTTCAATTTTCTCTCTGCATTTTGTCCTCTTGAGCACTTCCCCCTTTGCCCTATCCTGGGTGAGTATTATATTATTTGTAGCTGCTCACTGCCTACTTCATTTTTTAAATGATCTTTGTGTGTGTGTGTGTGTGTGTGTGTGTGTGTGTGTGTGTGTGTGTGTGTGTGTGTGTGTCTGTCTGCTTTAAATTATTACATCGCTTTCCCTACTTCAATTGGGAATGTTTTAATATTTCTTTTCTTATGTAAAAGAAATATTTACATGGAAGAGTCAGGTTACTTCTAAGCGGACAGTGATTTGAAACAGGCGCCGTGGCTGTGCACAGCATAAACATTACCCTACACGCTTCTCTCTTCTTAAAAGCAGCGTAAGTCGCTATGCAACTTCATGGCAAACACAGACAGTAACAGCAATAGTAAATTACATGTATGAAGTAAATTAAGAGGAGGGCCGAATACAATCAACTCTGCTTAACAGCAATTCCTCGAAAGAGAGGAGAAAAGTTGCCATTAGAATGAGTGCTTTTTATATAGAAATATAGCATTTTGTTCTGAAAAATGTAATGTTGTTAAGCGGTTATTAAACCAAATCTGATGTGATTTATTATGGCGTGTGCTGTCCTTAGACTATACGAACTTTGACTTGACTGTTCACATGGCTGAGTCAGGACACTACAATCATCTCTAATATGGCAAACTATAAAACATAATAAGAAACTAGACTAACGATGGTACCATTTTATGACTCACATTTTTAAAATTTCACAATTTAAATGTTTCTCCTCAAAACCATTTGCATGGGAGGATCAAAATGTCTTTTGCATACCGACAGCGAACTGTACACTGTACACGGTACAGCCCGACTGCTTGACAGACGCGGTGACAGCTGACAGTGACACGGTTTATGACTACAGACGACTAAAGTACGCCAATAACTGGTTGTGGACTAACTGGGCGGGTGCTTAATGTCAGAACTTGGCGTTCTTATTGTTAATGAATCAGATTCCAATGTCTTCAGTGGCTCGTCTAGTTGATACCATTGCATAATGCATATCTTTTTTTTAACTGCTCTACGCTCCCAAACATAATTATTATTGTTCAGAAGTGTTTGAACAGAAACGACAAATTTAATTGTTTTCTTCACACGCTTGCGTGCTTGTTTTATTTTTTTTTTCACAAACGGTTCTAACGATATTTGCTATTAGACAACTGAGAGCTTGCGCATTAACGATGGGATCTCCTACCATCGTAAGAATTACAGTAGTGCATCGACGCTAAATGCACTTTTAGTAGTGTTCAACATGCAGAGTTAACGTAATTCTTACGATGGTAAGCGATCCCATCGGCAACGCGCAAGCTCTCAGGAGATGATTGCTGGGAAACATCGAGCAAATGAATAAAAATCAGTGTGACCTGTATTTTACTCTGAAGAAAAGATTTCCGTTTGTATAAAAAAAAAAATCCTGTTCACAAAATGTGGCGGTGTTCTGTTGTTGAAATAGCGCAGCAATGAGACGAACACGCCGTGACAGCGGTGCAAGCCCTTCGTGCTAGATAACATCAAATAAGCATGGCAAGTTTTTATGCCGTTTAAAAGTATATTTTATATTTCCTTCTAAACTTTATTAACAAAATTTGTTAATTTTTATCAAAATCAGGTCAGTGTGCCCTAGCTGAGATGGCAAGGCCACGAGAGGAGAAATACTGGCAGCTGCTGTACACGTTTGGAGGTTGAAACCGGGGCAATTTCAGCAAAATGTCATGTCCGTTTTGTTTTGTTTTTTTTTTGGTCAGTTTGCTGCAGTTGGAACGGCACATCAACGGAACGGAACAAGATAGAACATTGGCACAACTTCAGAGTAACTATGATTACTGCTTTGCACTGAAGCCTTTTTTTTTTTTGTAAAACATTTATAGAACATTATTATACTTTATAGCATAACAACATAGTTTTAAACCGAAGAGACTCTGTCATGTTTCATTTGTAATATTACGAATTTACATGTATGATGTGCACTGTCGTACGTGCTTGTTCTATGATGGAGAAGCATAGCTGTATGGCAATGTGAACCAATTTGCCGACGGGGTCAGTTAAGGTCCTACTTTCTTTTGTTTTTCATTAAAAAATTTTTTTTAACATTTACAAAACATTTACATAGTAATATTGTAATATCGTAATATTGTCACATTTTTATAACTGATTTTTTTTTTCCAACTTTCTCAGACACTATTCGCAAAGGTCCTACTTTCATTTTTTTTCCATTTTCATTTGTTTAAACATTTACAAAACATTTACATCGGAACAATTTCATATTTTTTAAACTGAATTTTTTTTAAAAATTTCACAGACACTATTCGCCAAATGGGTCAGTATGCCGTTGCTGAGATGGCACAGCTAAGAGACGAGAACTCCGTGGTCTGTGACAGTCTGGTACGTACGAGCCTTGGGGCTCAGAAGACGTAAGGTTGCGAGGGGAATGTGTGTCAGTGTTGCCACCCGTACGGATTTTTCCCTACGAAAGGGTAAAAAGGTTTTACGAAAAACTGCCTAGTGGAAAATCATTTTACGTAAGTTGTTAGGAAATAACCATGATGTGTAGGGTAAATTCAGTAAAATATCTTGATTTTCTTCTTTTTAACATTAAAATTAAAAATTTCCTTCATTAAACGTGTTTGAATAACGCAAGTAGGGATATAGGGGGAAAGAAACTTTACCCTCGCTACGGGGCAAAAAGCACGTGACCGGAGTGGCAATATTGAAGTGTGTCCATGTCGAGGGTTGCGGGACAATGCGAAGGGTAAACAAGACAGGTACGAGATACGGGCACAGGCCCAACTGGGTCAGGAGGTCGACCTGGAACATCTGGGGTGACTGCAAGGGGGACAAGGAGAGTGGCTGGGAGATGGGTGGAAACTGAAATGTCTCGGCAGAGAGAGAGAGAGAGAGAGAGAGAGAGAGAGAGAGAGAGGAGAAAACAGAATATATGAGGCACAGAGAGATAATATGTGTTATAGGATAGGACGAGAAAAAGATAAGGACAGACTGGAGAAATGAAAGCCTGAGATAAACGAAAATGGGAAAGATACAGAAAGATCGAGAGAGGGAGGGAAGGAGAGAAAGCAAGAGAGAAAGACAAAAGTGGCATTGAGTGGAGGGAGAGTGTTCGGGTTTTTTTGTGTTTTTTAATAAAGGAACGAAAGTTCAAACAAGACTGGAGAAATGAAAACCAGAGAAAAAGCAAAACAGAAGGAGGAAAACACAGAAGAAAAAAAAACCGCCAGAGATGTGGAGAGACAGATGCACAATGAACGCAATCTGAAAGAGCGAAACAAAAAGAACAACAGTAATGAAAGAACGAAAGAAATAGAGAGCTTTGGGGTTGTTTGTTTTTTTGTTTTTTGTTGGTTTTTTTTTGAGAAGGAAGAGAGAGAGAGAACGAAAGAAAGAAGGAAAGAAAGAAAGAGAAAGAGAAAGAGAGAGAGAGAAAGAACAAAAGATATTCAGAAAGACAGCAAGAGAAGGTGAAAGCTTCACAGCCATGTCAGTCTGACCCTGTGTAACAAGTAAAGCAGTATAAACTGCATGTCAAGCCGTGCCTTATGTTGCCTGTTATGTTCTACGTCATGCCGAAGACCGATCTGCAACTCAAGCGAAATACAAGATCACCGGCCATACTTTTTCTCTTTTCTTTTAAAATTCAAAGGACGACAAACAGAAACCGTGTTAAAGATTGAGTCGTGGGAAGAGCAGGCATGTTTATGCAACAAGCCAAGGTCTGCCAAATGGAGAAAACATTTTGAAAGATATAGAAAGGTGTGGATGGAAAGGTTGGAAGGGGACTGTGGAGAAAAGGACGTGTTTGGAGCAGGTGGTGACAGTGTTATTTCTAGCTGTGGTGTGTGGGGACCCGCAGGGGTGGACGTAAAGAGACAGGCAGTTGGTTAGACAGACACATGCGCGCCGGCAGACACTTGACAGCGGACAGACAAGCTGGCAAGAAGCAGATGGAGACAGAATGACAGATATTATTATGACAGACAGAGAGGCATGCAGATGAGCAGGCAGGCAGGGAGGCAGACAGATAAGCAGGTGCGCAGAAAGATAAAAACGGAATGCAACAACCAAACAGATTGATAGCCAGACACACAGACTGAGGGACAACAGAAAGAGATAGACAAGACAGGTCGGGAGACACATCCAGGCAAAAGATAATCAGCGAGACAAACAGGTTGACAGGCTGACAAACAGATAATGACACAGACAGTCACACGAGGACAACCACATTGACAGACTGATAAATGATGTCCAGATACTGACAAACACAACGAGAATCAGACATGTAGGCGCAGACAGACGCACAGTAGACAGGAGATATGAAAAGAGTTTCCAAAGCAAAGAAACACACCGTAAAACAAAAAGGAAAAACAAACTGGGGCAGAGGGGGAAAGACTGGGGAAGGCGGTGAAGGACTTAAAAGAGAACCCACAGGAAAAGGCTCATTAAGTTTGTTTTGGCTGTGGGTAGGATTGTGTCAACAGTCTGTTAGTCTGTGTGACCGGGTCGAGGACGGACGTTTCTATAAAAAGGGGATGGCTGTGTCCACAAGACCCATCGCCTTGCCCGCCCCCTTCCACGTTTCTTGACTAAACTTCTAGACAGGGGCGGATCCGTCTGGGCAGGGTGGGGCTTCTGGGAGTACAGAAAACAGCGCCTTGAACACCCGCGGTTCACTGTCTTGAACAGCATTACAAGCATGTTGTTCAGAACTGAACATGAGTTCTGCAAAGAGGGGCAGATAACTTTCATTTCTTTCATCACACCCCGCCCTCACCTGAGGAAAACCCAACCGAAAAGTTTGAAGGTAAACGGAGGCAATCTCCGCCCCCACCTTCCCTCTCTTAAATTTATTTACCACCAGGGTAGTTCGCCCGTCGGCAGCCTATATCAAGATGGCGGTTCCTGGACACCATAATGGTCAAGATAAACATGACCTATATATATAAGGAAAGAATGAAAAATGAACGAACTAAAATTCTTAAAAAATCAACCCTTTGAGGCTATAAGGCTCTCGGCTGTAGTTTGCGTTTTGCACAGTAATATGCATTAAATCCAGTCCTGAGAAGTTCATGCCTTACACTTAGGAACTTTATGAATTCGTGCCCAATTCCTGCTTTCAAGCTCATCTTCGTCAACAGTTTATCGTCTTGAGGATCCGCCCCACTTCACCTTTAGCCTGACTCTATCAAGAAGCCCAAACTCTTCCGCCTTCTCCACTTACACCCCCCGAACCTTTGCCTCTGCTCCCTTCCAAAGATACCCCCGCCCCTCCGCCTTCGAGACCGGGTCAGACAAAGTGGGGCATCATCAGCTAACTCAGTATGCACAAAAGGCAGGTAGCACAAGACGAACATGCAATGGGGGAATGGAGACCCGCGATGTCTCCTTCCATGTTGAAGAATGTCCGTTGTACCGAATGGAATCCTTCAGTGTCATCATAACACTTCATCATTTACATTGCTAGTTCTTGCTAATCGTTTCAGTTAAGGGGATCAAGGAGGCTTTGTGAAAACGAAATCATCGCTTCTTGCAAAAAATCAACGTCAATTTTATATTTTTATATCCCTCTTTTGCCGGTAATGTAGCCAATCGTACGTACAGTTTAGTATTCAACAGTGAAGCTCCACCACAATGACTGCTCACAGCAGTGATGAAGGTTATAGTGATAATAGTGATTGTGATGATGATTGTGGTGGTGGTGGTGGTGATGATGAGGATGAGGATGACGGTCACTGTCTGCATGACAGCTCAGTCGTTGAGCGCGCGAGCGACATTCATGAGGTCTTAGGTTCGAGGCCTGGTCAGGCGGTTGGTTTTTTTTTCGAAATATTTTCTTTCTTCTCCATTTCTTCATATACTACTTGATGTGTGTTTTTCCTCATTTATTTAAATTAGCCCCAATTCCTCTTCCCATGCATTTTGCATTTCCTTAGTGGGTTTCTTTATTAAACAATGATGATGATGATGATGGTGAATTTTTTGTTCATCTTCTTATGCCATTTCATTCTTAGTTCACTGATTTCCTGCATCTGAAGAAGGACGCCAGTCCGAAAATTTGTGTTGAATTGTTATAGTTTTCGTTCTTTACTTATTTATATCCAGCGCGGATAAATATTTTGCAAATACTGATGATGATGATGATGATGATGATGATGATGATGATGATGACGATGATGATTATTTCGTTTTCATTCTATTGATAAAGGCCTTAGAGCCGAAACGTTCAGATGTAATTTTCGGTCTTAATTCTTTACTAGATTTTTAATAAATTCCTTGAATTAAGGTTGAGCTTTT
>JAWQUT010000270.1:642260-653550 GCA_033807755.1 Ellobium chinense
ATCTCTCTTTTTTTTTTTTAATTTTGTGGGTTAGACAGGTCTGCTTCTCACGTATGCAGCTGGAGGTTTGAGCCCTGTTTACCTGAGTCGACACCTATAGCTCCAGCATCTGTTGAAAATTAGGAAAGCGTCCATAGATCTAACATTGCAATGCCGCCTCTAGATGAAAGCACTTTATTGGCCAGTGCGTAACACAGACCCCTCCGCTTAATAGCAATCCCGGATAATCGCAATTTCCACTTAATCGCAATAATCTCCGCATAACAAAATGAATCACAGTCAGTTCCGCTTAACAACAACTCCTCGGGGCCATCGATAAAGTTGCGATTTAAAGGGAGTTGCGATTACTCTGTGATTTTTTTTTTTTTTAAAAGAATTACAACATTCTGATACGTGAAAGATTTTGCAAGTAAGAAAAAGTTGCAATAATCCGGATCGTGATTAAACAGAGCTGAATGTGTCTTGCTATAAAAGTCACTGGAAAATAACAACACCTGTTAATCACAACTTTGTACTGTACTCCCAGGGGTTTATGAGTTAGCGGGGGTGCAGTAAGCACTGCACTGCACTGCACTTCACTGCACTGCAATGAACTGTACCGTACCGCACTGTACTGAACTGTACCGTACCGTACCGCACTACATTTAGGCCTGTGATTTTCCACGGCTGGGGCAAAGCGCCTCTGCTGAACCATCTGTGATCGCGTCATTCATCAGACTTCCATCTTTGATACAGAACAAAAAAAAAAACCTCAATCTCCACCACAGTCACAAAACTAGAGCCAAGGAGCTATGGCTTGACTAGGCTAGACTAGACCAGGGCGTTCTGACCTGTATTATGTAAACAAATAAAACATACTACGTCGGAACCTGTCCTTCCTTCGTGTTACGCCCAACGTTCGGTTTCACTACGAGATTTCACCATGCACATTCACGGTCAGAATAACCCAGTAAATACAGAGTCTGTGGGACTCATGTGGGTCTCATTGAATCTGGGATGTATTTAGTCCGCACGTGATCCGCACAGAGCTCTGTCCATCTTATACAATGGTGTTGGACTATGGTGCGCTAGAATCTCGATACAGGGTATGCCTTGGTGCATGGAAAAAGGATGCTTGTTACTGAGGTATACTTAATATCGAGGTCCACCGAATAGTGAATATAATGGTAAAATATGAGTAACTCCATGTCTGTGAAATTCATACGTAAGAACCAGGAGCATTGATTAAATGTGTACTTAATGCAGCGCTTCCACTGTGTATAATTTTGATCTTCACGAAACCAGAAATATCCCATTTGTTTACTTTATGAGAGGCTCGGTTAACCATTTTCTGACGGCAAACAGAGATCACATCGGGGCCAATGAATATGTTAAATCAAGTTTAATCTCCTCCTTCTTTTTCTGCTCCTTCTTTTTCTTTTTCCTCGTCTTCTTCTTCTGCTGCTGCTGCTGCTGCTGCGATCCAAGACATGCGTCCACATTAAAAGTACATCAGACTGGGTTATCAGGTGCGGGTCAGTCTCACTGCCCCAAAGCTTCAAGCAGAGGGCCACAGAGTTGGGCTGTTTATATCACACGTGCAATCCTGTGAATGGGGAAGTCCTGGAGGATATGTTCTGAGTTTTCCAACGGGTCATTTTCCTGAAATTAATTCCCTTGAATCCCCTAGAGGTCTTTGGAACCTATTGTTTCTTCTTCTTTTGGTCCTATTAACCTTTTGTATTATTCTACCACTATGATTTCGTGAAATTTCTCTTATGGAGGTTAAAGTACTTCTTTAGCCCGATCTTTTAAGGGGAAGGAAAANAAAACTTTTCACAAATCTCTTTCAAAAAACGTCACCTCAAATTCTGATTTAGTCCCCAGTTTTTCATTTAGCTGGTTTTGACCGCCTGCTAATACACAGGCCTACACACTTTTTACAAAAAAATCTAGACTTGAAACTTTAATATTGAATGCTCTGTGTAGATCACAGGTCATTTTACATATTACTACACTATCACTGGCTGGCAGGGCCCCCAAAAAGGGGATGGTATATATTAGCGGATCATTGGGTTGTACACAGTGAGTGATTTGCCCTCCTAATAGGTGCCAAAAACCTAGATGGCTTTCCAGATACTGAGGAATATTTCACGTTTTTCACTCTATGTCTATTTAACTTTTTTTAACAATCAATAACATATTGACTTCACAATTCCATGCAACACAATGCAACCCTAGGGTTCTCAGAGGTATTTAGTACTAGTCTAGCAAATGAAATTTGGCATTTCAGATCTGGAAGAGAAATGCAAATCAGCCTTCTGAAACTAATATGCGTAAAAAGTAATAAATGGGATCATCGGCTGCTGGACGATGGTAACTAGCGCAAGAGGTAGTTTCCTTTTTATCTTTGGTAATTTCAAGACGTTTCTAATATATATTTGTTTATTTGGGTATCAATTTGAAATTTTTTAAAAAATGTATCTGATCATCACAGAAAATACTTATGTGCAAGCACACGTCTCTGCAGTGCGTTCATAATTGGTTCTCAGATTTACAAAGCCAAATAGCAGAAAACAGCCAGAGGGTCTTTTCGCCCAGTGTGTGGTTCGAGAGTTATCATTCTTTACATTTGAGGAAAATAACCTATTGCAGCACGCCCATTTCATACGGTCCCCATCACATGCAGGATAATATTAGATAAACTAGATTATATTTCACAGTGTGTTTCGCACCAGCTAAATATTTCAAACTCACAGCACAATGTTATTTCACATGCTTCTCTAATCTGTTCAGTCTGTAAGGGACACATGGTTTGTCAGTCAGCAAGTCTCACTTGACCTCTTGCGCTAGTTACCATCCACAGTAACCTACATAGCAACCATCTGGGGTCCTGTATGCACGTGATGGCTCGGAAGACTTTGAGAGCAAAAAAAAAAGAAAAATCAGACAAGGCAAGTCTTTCATTCCCTCCAGTGTTGTTTTTTCTTTCCGCTTTCTTGTCTGTCCTGTTTCTGCTGCCAACTGAGTTCCTAAGGCGTTTACATACTATATTCAGGAGGGCCTGTATAATCTGTTTATCGATGTGCATGTTCTCCCCATACTTCTTCCACTTTCGTCTCCGTGAACCACGTTTGATCACAGAAAGGTAACTAGGTTTGAGCTCGGCTGGAAGAAACGTTCATGAATCTGTCTTCGCTCTTCTTTCTCTTCAAGCTTGATCAAAGATCCGTTTTACGAGATTGACCTCTATGCTCCTCCTTTTTCCTTTTTAAATTCAACTTTAAAACTGCCCAAGGATGCATTTGATAAGAGTGAATGAAATTTGAGATTTTTTTTTTCCCCCTTTTCCCTTCACTTCCGCTTCCTACGTTGCAGTGTTTCCTGCCTTTCACCTTGAGTCTGTTCAAATGTTTATAAATACGTCGGGGTCATGTGAAATTTCACATCGCTGGGGTTCCTTACATCTGCTCCTTCCAACTGTCCAGCAGTTTTTGTACGTTTTACATGAGCCGGATGGAGTTTAAAAACTCAGCCCTCGCCACGTTCCTTTCTCTTCGGTTTGCCTTAAAACCGCTTCAAACAAAATTTACAAATACGGGCCTTAGGAGGTCGCGAGGGATCACGCACATGTCATGTTAAGTCTCCAGCCGATTCACCTTGCAACTTCTTGACTAAAAAAAAATGTTGTTTATAAAATCAGGGCACATGGCTGTGGTGAGAGTGAGCTCCCGACTTGGCTTGCGCAGGTGCAGCTGGTGAGGTTCAGATTCGCTGACGACAGGGTCTGTTCCATTGTGGTCTATGATGGAAATATTGAGGAAAGGACGCAGTGTCTACCCTCTGGCCAAGCCTCATAGGTTTCGTTGCGGAGCGAAAGACATGACAATGGGATTCTTTCCTGGCCAAGTCCTAGAAAATTCCAGCCTCTGATATAACTGCACTATTGCTTTATGAAATTGCTACCAAACGGAACCAACTGCAACCAGACCATACATAGTGCAGGGTTGCCGGAAGGAACAAAGCAGTCCTCAAAAAGGCTCAATCAGATAACAACTGGCACAATAAGCGAGAAGATCTAAAGGCGGCGCTTGGTGTGGGGATCGGAGTATTTCTGAACATGTCCGGAGTGCAATGCGAGGGTAGGGAGGCAAACTATCGTATCTAAACGTGGCCGTATCTCGACATACGATAGTTTGCTGTCCTACCCTCGAATGTATGATGTTTCTAGCGACAAGCAATTGCAATTTTAGTCATCCACCCCAATCCCTTTCCCACCCCAACACACAAGACCCAAGCTGGTTTCCATCGCCCCTATATTTTTGAGCTCGTTTGAAACCAAACTCTATTTTCTCATCCGTCAGTCTGTCCTACGGCTCACTGGACGCCCTGAGCAGCCTACGGTCTACAGCCGCAGCTGAGAAAGAAAAACTGGCCCCAAATTCTTGACAATGTCTTGCAAAGGTTACAATGTGACACACGTGGGGTGTCTTAACGGTCTAAAATGAATGAGCAAATTTACTTTTTGCGACACCCCACAAAGGTGTACCGTTAGTATCTAGGTCACGCACCTTGAGCAAAAGAAGAATGCGGTGGTCCCTTACGATTTTTTGCGCCGGTGTGAAAAAAAGATGGTTAAGAGATAATCTCTTGGCAAACACGGGATTTTTCTATTTCAGCAACGATTACAATGTTCGCAACATGGGTAGCAATTTGGAGACCAACAGCAGAAATTCAGTGCAGACTCTTTTCCTCTCCCTTCTTTTTCCCCCCTCCCCACCACCTCTCTTATCCCTCCACCCTCTATCTGTCTGTCTCTCTCCCTTGTTCTTTTCATTGTCTTCCTGCCTCTCTCGTTTTCGAGATTGTCTGGGAATGTGGAGGGTTGACAGGGGCAAAACGAAGAATGTATATTAATGATCTGGGCTGTAACGTTATACAATCTATTCCACTTAATCGCAATCTGGATAATCGCAACTTCTGCCTAACCATAATATTTTCGAAATAACAAAATGCTATATTTCTCTATATGAAAGTCACAGGATAATCGCAACACCTTCTAATCGCAGCTTTTTATATGCTTCCGAGGAGTTGCGATTAAGCGAGGTCACCAGTACCTCCCTCTTCTCCCCTGTACTCATCTCTATTATTCTTCCTTCCAAGCCTCATATCCTATCTCTAAAAATGTCGATTCCTTTCCTCTTATCTTCCTTTCCTATCCTTTCCATTCCTTTCCTTTGTTTTCTTTGCGTTTCCTCTTCTCTTGCTTTCCCTTCCTTTCCTCTTCTCTTCTCTTCCTTTCCGTTCACTTCCTCCCCTTTCCCTTTTATTTTCTTTCCTTTCCATTTCTTTCCTTTCCTTCTCTTTGTCATGCCCCTCAACCTTATCCATCAGTCCTACACTTTCCGTAATGACGTCTTTCGTAGTCATTACTTTTCCCTGAACATTCCACTCCTTTCTCCCTTCCCTCCTCTCTATATCCCCGATTCCCAAAAACTGTGCGAGTAATATGCCAGCGAAATAACTCCAAAAACGATATAAAATGTGATACTATCTTTCCACTCTCATTATTCAGAATGTTAACCAAACAAGTGAGTCTATACATCTTCCACGGCCTGTTTCTTTAACATCCCTTAAAGTACATGTAAGACCTGTCATCCTCTAAATCCCTATTATGCATTACAATTCATGACAGGGTATCGTATATTATATTTTTTTCTTACCTCGTGAAATTAGATTTGAGATAGACTATCTATCACTATTGTGCTCTGAGCATGCTGTCTGAGAGGCCTATGAAAAATATTCGTCAGGGCAATCCGACCAACGTCCAAGTCCTTCCCTTTTCCACCTCCCCTCGTCACTTTCTCCAGGTTAACTTCCCCCCCCCCCTTTTTTTTACCCTTTGCCGGTAAACATACAAATTTCCTAAAGGGGTAATTTCTGCAGCATGCCGCGTCAACTGCGCAAATGTCTGAAAAGCTTTTGACTTTAAGGCAAATAGTTTGGGTTGCTTTTAGGTGGATTAATTTGTTTCTTTAAATATAAACCGAACTGGTTGCTGTCAATTCAAAGCTTTTCATAAATCAGCGTAAACAACATGGAATTCTGCTCGAATTTTTCCATATCTGAAAACTGGCGTCCCCAAAACATACGTATGGAAGTCATGATAACCTTCTTTCATAGCTTTCTAATGATAAGGCACGTGATTTATAACAAGCTTGCCACCTCCCTCCCCCTCNCTCCCTCCCTCCCTCCCTTGACCCGACCCTCAAAGGCTTACTTATTACGCTACGAAGCACTAGAGGTACTAGCTAAGCCCTCCTTCCATATTTCCGCATGGCGGGAGGGCACTTGTCAAAAGTGATGTGGATCCATGCTGTCATTAGGCCTGGGGAGAGGCCTGCATCATATTTCTGGGCTCGGACCTCCTTTTCCACAGGAGCGCGTTAGAGCAAAGCGCTAAGCCACGTCCTTCTCATTTTACTAGCCCGTACGTCATCGGCCGGCGGCCAAGGCCCATAATTCACACGAGTGGGCAGCACATTAGATCATGAGATACTGCTCGAGAAAAGTTTGGACCCAATCGTTTGTCTTCGCATAGGACCGGACACTTTTATATTTATATGGTCAGCCTGATGTTTAAATTGTCATCTACAAGTAGTTTGGACTGCATCCTTAAGATGGTTAGATTATTAAGTTACAGGTACTTAAGGCATTATTACGAAAAACAAAGTTTAAAGTTCAAAACATTGTGCGGCCAGGTTTTGTGACAAGCATGTATCGGCCGCACACTAACTCAAGTTTGAAGTTTATTTCTTATAAGCCAGTGGCCAATGGTACAACAATCAATACAGCTATAACAGTTTTTTTCACATTAAAGCATTTCAATAAAAGTTTGCAAGCAGCGGAATACACAGAATTCTCATAACTTTGTGTGTGTGTGTGTGTGTGTGTGTGTGTGTGTGTGTGTGTGTGTGTGTGTGTGTGTGTGTGAGAGAGAGAGAGACAGAGAGAGAGAGAGAGAGAGAGAGAGAAACAGAGAGAGAGAAAAAGAGAAAGAGAGAGAGAGAGTGTACGTAGAGATCAGTTCTAAGGCAGCCAAGGTGTATAACCCACACCCACGAGCTCATTAGAACATTAGATACCTTTCCACCAAACCAGATGTTTTCTTCATCATGCATGCAATCAATACATAGAATTCTCACAAAAATTAACAGATCAACTTCGCTTAATCGTATCTCCTCGAGATCACAAAAGAAAATAGGTTGCGATTGAATGAAGCTGCGATTATCCAGTGACTTTTATGTATATTATAAACACGGCATTTTGTTCTGTGGAGATAGTTGCAATTACGCGGAAGTAACGACTATCCGCTTTGTGATTAAGCGAAATCGAGTAAGATGCTGGTATGTTATATTATATATCGTACAGCAAGAAAATATAACTATGGTACCATCTTAGTATAGTCATTCCGCAGCCAAGTCCAATATTTAATTTTACACATGGGAAGTTTTATGGATCAAGAAATCACATTGTACAAACGCCTGCTAGTAACTGGAGCGAAACCATTATCACCACTTTTATAAACAAGTTACCCATTCTTTCGGTACTACGTAATGAAACCAATAACAACATCATAAGATGAGTTACTTAGTCAAAGTGCCACCAAGTCCTATATTACAGCTCTTATGAATGGGTTGTCTACTGTATCATGGCGACACCACTCGAGTGACGCTCGGACTTATGTACAGAATCGAAAGGACAGACTTCTCACGAGTGTTAGTACTTATAAGTTGCTCGCACTTTAGATATCACGGGAAGATCTAGTAAAACTATACTCTACAGTTGAAGTATCACCGCATGGCGAAGTCTTTCATCCCACACGTGTGGGCAGTATATCACATGACGAGATACCACTCAAGAAAAGTAAGATGCTGGTAATGTTTATAAGAGATGTTTACGTCACCACGCAAATAGTCGAAACTATAGGAATCTCACGAGATCTTGGTACCAAGATGTTGGTTGCCACTTCAAATTTAGTATACAGAACCGTACAATGTTTAAGACTGACTGCTACATGGGAGAAGTAAGCGGTTTTTACGTCACGCCAAGAACTGGAATAGCGACAATTTCAAGTGTCTAAAGCCTTTGCTACCACTCTATAAACAAATCATTGGGACTGTTTGGGAAGTCTGAGCGTCAAAATGACTATAGGCATGACCCCATTTTCTTAGGAGGGCCACACCTCACATTACGTTAAACCACTCGAAAGAGTAGGATACTACACATACACACACAAAAAATATAAATTATACAGATACATGTACATACAGGCAATCGAACAGCCAGAATTCCCACGACATGGTAGGACTTAACGATGTTAGTATTTTAGGCACCGCTAGAAGAAAACTAGACCGTGTGTAATCGCAGGACTGTTTTAGACGTCAGGGCGTGAGAATAGCCATACTAGTCGCCAAAACCGCATCTTGTAATACGAGTGGGCAGTACTTTAGAGTGAAAACACACCATTCCAAAATAGTAAGTTATTAATATGTTCTTGGAGGATTTGCACGCGGCTATACAACCAGTCTCCTGGCCAGAATTTCCAAAATTTGTTCTCAATACCAATAAGTTTATTTAGCTCAGGTACAGTAAGTACAAATGAGCAAACATGAAACATAAGAATAGATGGCCTATAGACAATGACTATAATATGTTTATAGAGTGGTTCTCATCTAGTCTATTGAAGCTTTACATTTCACATTGAAAAGTACAGAGCACAAAAATTTTTACTGTCTGGGAACTCGTTTACTGTTAGTGTGGCGGTTGCCAAATCTCTACTGAATACTCACACACTGAGAAGAATGTACTTTATGTAAGCAATCGGGAAGTGTGTTAGCGTCACGGGTGAGCACTAGGCTTGCACGTAGAAGTTAGGAAACATGTTCAGGCAGTAGGTATTTAAGAATTAAATTGCTGTGAAGTTAGCGTCCCTGTGGTGTGGTGCGATGGTAACAAGTTCAGACTTGCAAGCTGAGAGACCCTGGTTCGATTCTCGGCTGGGACAGGAAATTTCTAGTGTAGGTTTATTCGGCCCATCTTCTCAGAATCACAGTAATTTGGTAAAATCTTTGGTGACACACTTATTATACGTAACATCTGAAAAATTATCAAACTGAGCTCACATTCCTCCCCCTTAATAACGAAGAAGGAATACTCCATTGCTTTGCCACCCGGTTACATTTAGAGCAATGGATAGAACAGTAGAAGATAGATACGTACGCCACTTATTTCGAGCCATATATAACATCGTGCTTTCAGACGAGTAAGAAGTGCATTAGGTTGGTTTATAACTCTTGAAATAGAAAGACTGTTGGTAGTGCGGTTGGAAGCTTCGAATGTCCACAACCATCCAGTCAATTAACCGACATATTTTGATACTGTAGCTTGTCAATAGATACTACTCTATAAAAGCTAGGTTACGAATTTTTCAGAGGCTAATGGTCGTCAAAGCTGATACTTGTACTCCGATATCACTCCAAAAATTATACCCACTCACTGGAGAGAATAACTGCTGGTAAATTTATTATCGTGATAATATAAAGGCCTAGCTCAAAACTCTTACCACGTCAGCAATGCAGCTATAATTTCACGTCGATTCTTATCGTCTTACAGGAGACGTCACTCTAAGTTATTTTTGGGGGTAATAAATATATATGACACTCTTTTCACTATTTTCAAAACCATGAATGGAGGACGGAAAGGGAGAAAGAAAATCATTTCCAAAAACGAAAATCGGAAACAGGAGGACGCAAGCAAGAAACGAAAAGCTGCATGCTTACAGGAACCTCAGGATGGAATCTATAATCAGAAAACAACAGGGACAATTAGCAGAAGCGATCTAAACAAGGGAATGGTGCACGTATACAGATGTCTAGGGTGGAATGATATTGTTTCCATCCACAAGTAAACAATGAAAGCTGCCATCTTCCAGTAAGGACCGCCGCGACCCCTCAAGTTCAAACTACTCGTGAAATCCCATGTTTGCGCCTCCTCTAGAGCACAGATAACAGTTTTGGGAGCAAAGTGCAAACGCTGATTGGCAGTTTGAATGCGGACATCAAATCACTATAGGAGCGTCTGGAAATGACTTCGTCATTGCATTCTTTTAATCACTTTCTTTTATTTTCTTAGCTAACATCTACCTGGCACTGTATGGGTTGCACTTAGTGACGGAATGTGTGTACGTCTATGTGTTTGTCTTGCTGAGTTACCAACGGCCGTTGGTTGAAGAGGGGGGCGGGGAAGCTTGTGGTGTGTGTGAGTCTCGTGCCTAGCGCTATGACTGCTAGTCTTCTGTTCGGCTTCGGGAAAGACCCCGGCCACTAAGTTACTTTTTTTTTGGAGTGGCGGCGTGGTTGTGTATAGATGTCTACCTGATTCCAAACTGACGGCAAGGCGATGGGTGCCGACGCAGAGGTCGCGGGTTCGATTCCCACGACATCACTTTCTGTCCTTTTTCCATGTTCTCTCTGCACTTGTCTTCTTGAGCACTTTCCCCTTTATCCTACTTTGTGTGAGCATCAGTTTAAGTCTGCTCACTCCCCACTTCCTTCACGAGAATATTATGTTTTCAGACCATCATCTGGAGTGTGACGTGAAGACATTTCATCTAAAGACTCCAGCAAACTTGACCCAGCTTGGCATTGCCAGACTGTCGTCATGTACGAGACATCATTGTTTCCTCCAGGTCATTCTCAGCTAATATGAGTTAGGGGAGACATTCCTCCCTTGGCGTAATTTTGATGGAGATTTGTAAATTTCTAGAGGGATTTTAGGCCTTTCTCGTGAAATGTAAACTTTGGAATGCAGAAAGTAGGGGAGATGGGCGCGCATTCCAGGGGAANGGGGGGGGGGGGGGGGGGGGGGGGGGGGGAAGAAGAGAGGAATTTGAGGTCGAATCGCGTGATCGTGCAGTCTGGAGAAAACATTGAGACATACACCAGATTTACTGCCACACACGAAGAGGTGACCAACTGACCACCACACATCAGGTCTAACCAATCTTTCAACACTTTTTCCCCTCCGCCCATAGTATTTCCAGATCACCATCCTTGACTATCATTCAGGAGTATACCTGACACACAACAGACGTCTAGCCCCACACACCTCTACCTGTCACCACAGAACTTCCACCACTCAGAGTCTGTCACTTAACCTCAGAGCACTATCAACACCTCCCCCGCCCCCTCCTTCCACTTAACCTTTTTTCCTTCTTCACCATCAGCTATCAGACATTCTTCCCCCCCCC
>JAWQUT010000270.1:686451-712986 GCA_033807755.1 Ellobium chinense
CCCCCCCCGGTCTAGAAATGAGTGATTTTGAACAATCCAGCAAGTCCCGGAATGAGAAAATTTGAAATTCGGTAAATAGAAAGAACGTGGTCGATGGCAGCCTCACTACGTTCTCATCACTAAAACTGTAAACTAAAATTGGGCTTCAGATGCTCCAGGTGAGATGCCGTTAGCATTGTGCTGTAAGCGGAAGGCCAAGGCTGACAACTCGACGCTGGCTAAACGCTGTTGTAGAAATAGGAACAGTGAGGAATGCTTATCTTTTCATCTCGACTGCAAAATAAACAACCTGCATAGGACAACCATCAGTCTAGGGAGACCATTCTCTATTGGGAACGAAAGGTGATCGCCATTCATAGTCTCTAGTTACTGCACTGCTTTAACGATGAATTATGAAATAAACTTCAGGCTCCTACACTTAACCCTGGTGTAAAAACTCTGTATTGGCTAATGCAAGGAATTTGTCTTAACTACATTAGTCAGATTCCTTGGTAAGTTTTATTTTTATTATGATTCCGTCACGGAAGTTGTGTTCTTGGTGCACCCAGAAGGTAGAGATATTATATCGCCCAGTCAGAAATAATGTTACAGATACATCAGCCAATCACATTTCTCGGTATTTATGATTTTGAGTTTGATTCCATCACAACAGTTCTGCTTATTATTATTTCATGGTATGGTCATGCATTGATACGTGTCGCTTTCTCTTGGAAACTTCAGATCCTACATAACAATGTAACCTCGTTCTCCGGAATTTCAGTGAATTCCTGGGCAGGTCGCTTTGGAGTTAGACTAGCTCCTATCGTGCCAAGGGTGATCAAAGCCCCAGTGTTTATTTATGTAGTGCAGCGTTGGGAGAAAACAAATCGGAAACTAGTCGGACTGCAAGATCTTGACCAATCTTAGAGAAGCCATAAGTTTTGGCCGTCTTAAAAGGACTCTTGTGAGATGTCAATGCCATCACTGTTGCACCGTATAGCAGGCAGTTAAAGAATTTCACCTCGTTCTGTCTCGATACTTTACGTGAGGTTTGCCAGTACCTGCCCAGGGAAAGCGTTTATGCCTTCGAAACTTACATTTGCGCACTTGAATCGATTACTTAAATAATCTTACACAGTATACTGCCTGAATGTACTATAATGAAAAGAAAAGAAACAAACACAAAGAGTTACTCTGGAATTTATTATTAGGAACTCCCCATGGTTTTGTTTTTTTTTGAGGATGGTACTCGTATGAGTGACATAGCAGTTGATGTTTCACGAACTCAACCCCTTTGCTCCAACAGGACAATTATGATGAGGATTATCTACAATGAAAAATATTGAAATATAAAATAAGATGTCGACAGAATCAAAATCAAAGTATGGCCCGTACTGATTTCCTTACTTTGCCTGAAACATTTCTCAGGATGTGTCAGGATTGTACTGTAATACCTCCAAGTATTTATTATCTGTTTGGCCATTGTTTACTGTGCGTAAATCAAAGCCAGCCCGTGCGCGCCACCTTTCAATGGCCGAGCATCTTGATGAGATTTGCAGTGAGTACTTGAGGAATGATATAGATGCGCGCTTACTAATGAGTGAGTGCACGTCAGACACCAATGCCCATGAAAGTGAGTGGTGGTGGGCGATCGTAATGCAACGATTGTGTGCTCACGATTAGAGGTTCGAAAACATTGAACAGTTTAGGTGTTTTGACCATTGAGATATTTTTATATAGACATTTACAAGAACATCAAATTAGCAATAATAACGATTTATTATACGATTTACAGCACTAAGCTCATTGCAATGCTTTTAAATATAGGGTTGTCTTTTGCACTGAGAGCTAATACAGTTTCAGGAAACAGCAGTTCTGGAAACATTGTCACATTCATCACAGGGAACAAACCTCAAGGTATGAAGATGCCAATAGCACCTGGCATAAAAATATGCAATTTTAAATAGTCCCTATAAAATGAGAATATTGGCCATGGGGAGGGGGGAAGGGGTTGGATTTTAATTTCAAAGGCTTAGATAGGTGCAAATATATGTGTAGACTCAGAATAGGTGAGGTTTAGTCACGCAAGTATAAAATTTGTGGTTGTTGCTAGGTGGGTAAGGTTACCCTGTTTACTGAGTGAAAAGGCCTAAAATATTAGGTTGTCTGCTTCACTGCCCAAGTTCTCAAAATCTAACTGGTTCAGGTGCATTTTTCTTTGTGTCAAAATTTGGAGGAAGAGCTAAACAACATATATGGAAAGTATTTTGAAACGGCACCCCAGGATAAGTTAATGAGAGGTGTAAAACCTAATATAGCCAACAGTGAAAAATACATTGGCATCTTCATACCTCAAACCTCATATTCACTCTACAAATGTAAGAAAGTGCTAGGGCCATAACTACCTCATCTGCGGCCCTCACAGAATCACCGCTTTTTTGAGCCACCACACTCATGTCTCCTCTCTTCTTCTCTTTTCTCCTCTGTTTGGGGACACCCCGACTTTTACCAGCCACCACCCCCTACACTGAGAGAACCTCTGAGATGATAGTTATGACCCTGGAAAAGACGCCCCAGAATCTGAAAATGCTGTTTATAGACGAGTTACTTTTCCTGCACAGTCCTACTAAAGGAGATATTTTTTTCAAACTGAAGTAAATTGTGTCTACTTAGAAACTTACTGGTAATACGGACAGCCCACACAATCATGAACAGTCGCAC
The DNA here is from genome assembly GCA_033807755.1 of Ellobium chinense. NCBI lineage: Eukaryota > Metazoa > Mollusca > Gastropoda > Ellobiida > Ellobiidae > Ellobium > Ellobium chinense. Next base: position 689,152 of record JAWQUT010000270.1, read on the forward strand.
TTGGCCTCGCCACTACCCGTCTTTGAACCCCACATGACTGTCAAGCAAGGACTGTCTTTGAAGTGATATATCTATATCTATATCTGTATCTGTATCTGTATCTGTATCAATATCTACATCAGTATCTTTATCTATATCTATATCAATGTCTATATCTATATATTTATCTATATCTATATCTATATATTATACGCATACACATATCGGCCTTTACTGACCACAAAGTCAATTACGATGCTTTGCATTCAGCAGAGTAATATAGAGATCTAGAATAGAATGCACTATGCAGTTTAACTTTGCATAATGGCGGTAACTTCGGGAAATCCCCAAAACACCAATGGTTTTTCCCGTAGTTAACACTAGCCCGAAAAGTTGGACAACACAGTGCACATGGTCTTACGTCACCCCAATCCTCATTTTGGTCAGATTACCAAGACTTGGTTACGTTTTTGAGTATAAAGAGGCCGTCCCTCGAACAGCAGACTCAGCTCATTGGCTGTATCACCCAAATCATACTCAAAATGACGTCAGTTCATACTCGAAGAAGACCTAACAAACGTAGCCCTTGTAAGCAGGCCAAATATGACGTCACTAAAGTGTGACATGTAGACAGCATGGACTATGTCCAACTGAAACGTCGATAAGAATAAACCTACGAAATGTTGTTCTTGACTGAATGAAGGAATTCTGAGCATTAAGCTTTGAAAAAAATAGTTTATTTACTGAAAGGCTTTGAAAAAAAGCGACTGAAGCTTGTTCCAGTGTCTAGGGTGGTCTCTTGTTCAGTCTACGGAAAATGCTGTACATTAAGAAAAGAGCGGCTATTCACAACAACGAGGACCCATAAAGCCAAACAGCCTGCCTGCCTTACTCCTCTGTTGAACCAGTTGGATATTTCATCATCATCATCATCATCATCATCATCATCATCATCATCATCATCATCATCAAGCCAAACAAAAATCAATAGGACAAGAAATTAACAATCCCTGTTATCACAACAATTTAATTATTTTGTAACATCATCAGCATGGACATACTCAAGTTTTCCATATGAATCATTCAAATTACTCCCACCCCATCCCAGTACTCCCCCCCCCCCCCCCNCCCCCACCCAACTTCTCACTTCCTAAATATCATCCTCATATGACTTACGCTAGCTAGACAATGAACAACTTTGAGAGGAAGTCAGTACCTTGTGAACTCCCCATCACACAAAGTCATCAAAGCTTTTAATACATCTAATGAACTAGGCGTCTAGTAAAAACTCTTCAAATGGTGACTTCTTATTTCAACTTAACTACTCAGATGTCCTTTAGTAATGTACTTGCTAGCCGCCCAGGTGAGTACCCAGTGCTCCTTGCATCCAAAAGGCGTCACTTTAGGCGTAGCGTTCACGAGTGCTTTGTTCATTAGGCGTAACCTTAGTGCAATAGTGTTAACAAGAATAAAGCTGACGTGTAAGGGGATGAGCTGGTGCATCATACCTAATCAGCAATAATTCAAAAACGAGTTCATCCCTACAAAGGCATCATGAACTACACAATGCAAAGAGTATCGAAAGCGCCCTCCCCTGAAGGAAGCGTGTCTCTTTCAAGCTGCTGATGATCCCAGAATGCCGGGCGGACACGCACTGACAGACAGGAATCACTATCTATGTTGGCCCCACACTCCTCCCCACATTGCGGGCATTCCGCTTGGACGGTGGCAAGCTTCGGTGGAATCTCCGTGGTGACGCTAGGGCTTCGGGGTCAAAAGACCGGAGACATTCCTCTTGGACAAGGCTGTTCATTCATCCACGCTTCCAGCCATCTCGATCTCCTTTTGGGACCCAGATGCTCGAGGGTGGAAGACAGATTGAATATTTCAGAGCGTGTGGTGTGATGCGTGTTTGATCTGCCTCACAGACTATGTGGAATACATAGTCGATTCCGCTTAATCGTAATCCTGTTACTTGCAAGCTCTGCTCGGTCGGTACTTTCAGCAGGCCATTTTAATGTAAGTCACTGGATAATCGCAAACACCTTTCACCGCAACGTATTCCAACATCACGAGGAGTTATGAGGAGTTGAGATAGAGTAGGGCCGGCTTAACTCTATTGATTGCCTCACAAGACTTAATATCCTGTTCTCACTCAAATGGAGGCAGTCATAACACAATCTCCTCGGCCAGTAGATTTATCTACCATGACTTCCCATGAGAGTTTAGCAAAATGCTTACAGACCAGCTTGATGTCTATAGTCCGGCTACCAGTAGGTCTATCAACAGCTGTAACATCTGTAGACGGTGAAAGCAGAGTCTCAAAGGATGCTCAGGTTCTGTTTTATCGAGAAGCTTCCACTGTATGATTGAACGTCTCCGATCACAGACCCGGGACCACCTTCGGTTGCTGCTGTCTATCTGGGTCACAGATGTGAAGTGTTACTGACCTGTAGTACAATACACTTGACCCCCTTGTTTAAGCGTCTACATAGGAAAATGCAAAAAAAAAAATCATCAAAAGAAGTTTACATTATCAAACAGCTTTGTATAAGATACTCTCTTGTGTTATCTGCGCCTGTTCTTTCTTTGATGATCATGATCTTTGTTACACGTTATAGAATGTTATGACAACAACATGAAATCATAATAAACAGTACAGCGGATGTATATATATATTATATATTAAAATATCCTTCAAACTGCTTCACAAATCCAAGAATTGTAAAATCGAATGCAAATGGTCAAAAGACATGGCCTTCTTCTCCAGGCATTGATAATAATGGAACATTGATATATATAGACAGTACAGCTGACCTCATTCACAATGGCTTTGGATATAGCGAGACCTCGGTTAATACGTCACAATTTAAAATTATCAGTTCTTTCTTTTAAGCACATTCAAGGGAGGTAATACTTGACATTTTTATATACTGATACAGGCATAGCCCAAAAGTTACGATATGGTAAAACTTGCAACTGAGCGGAAAGCGATTACAGAAAATCGTTTGGTCTTTGAGCCTTGACTGGACAGATATTTCAGACTCTTGTGTTTTTTCTGTATGCTTTCCGGCACCCAGTGTCCAAGGAACCACTGGAAGTCTTTCGAGCTTCTTGTATTTGGAAAGAATCGTAGAGGTTACCTACCAAAGTTTAATCCACTTTGCCTCGTTGAGCCCATATTAAAAGTATTTTCTCTACGGTCATTTACAAGAAGTTCCATCTTCTCTAAATGTTCTTTAATAGTTTGCAGCATTCAGAGAGCTTATTAAAAATAATGTTTAAACTACAGGTTTTTCATTTCGTTTTGGAGCTACGAACGATTACCTTGAAAAGCGTAAACATGCTAACTGATTTCTTTAACGACAAGTGCTCCGCAGAGAAGGCTATGCTCAAACCATAGTCTCTAATTCAAACCTCAGGTGTAGTCTAGAAAATCAGGAAGGAATGCAAACTCAGTCTGGCTTACAGTTCTAGGGCCCATTCTGTATAATCTGTCCAAAGGAGACACTTTCTTCTGTCCCCCCAAGACATGATATTTTTTTCTCCAACTTGTCCTGGTCATGCTAAAGGACCGCTGTGGGCCATGATCTGGGTAGTCAGTTGCAGATCGCTGCAGTGTCCCAGTAGTTTCATCTCCTGGTTAGCCAGCAATGACCACGACTGTCCTCTCAGTTCTTTCAGGAGAGAGCAGTTCTGCAAGTAAAACTGCGGTATTTGGCCTGCAGGCAGGCACTGGCATAACTATGGCAATACCTTATTTTCATCTAGATAGGAGTCCGTAACTTGGAGAAACCTTTTATGAATGTGTTCCTTTTTGCTGTGGGACTAGGCCGATCAGATGCATGACCTTCAGTGGCCATCAGATGTTAAAGTTTACTGAGAGATGGTGAAGATTTCTAAATATGCTCCACTCCACCTTGTTGTCGTGTTTGGCGTATAGTTTAGCTGTCGGCCAAGTACCTTTTAGTGAAAGTGGACAAGGCAATAAATAAGGAAGAATCACTTAGCTTGAGTGCAGTCTGTCGACCTGTATTTACTAGCAATGAGCGAAGTCTCAGCAAAAAAAAAAAAAAAGTGCAAGTATACTTATGATACGATGATATTTGGAAGTACTGTACCTTAACTTAGCGAGGATGAATGTCAGCGCCCCCCCCCTCCCCCCTTTCCTCTCTCTCATTATATCTCTCTTTCTCTCTCTGACTGAACATCTCTGACATTTCTATGTTAGGAGGACTCCATGATTCATTTTCTCGAAAATCATTACTCTTCTTTCTCCCTCTTTCCCTCTCTCCCTGTATTTGTCCAACCTCCCACTCATCCTCTCCGTCCGATTCTTTTTCGCACTTGGTTAACATCTCTGCTTAAGAGAAATTCATGACCCTCTTCTCTCCCTCTTTCTCTCTCTCTCTTCTCTGGTTTCCTTTCATTCATTCTATCTGACCTTCTTTTCTATTTGATTAATGCTGGAGACGTGTACAGTTCATTCCATCTCTGAGGAATTCATTCTCTCTCTTACTTTCTCTCTCCCAGATTTCGCTCTCTCCTTTTATCTGTCTGGTGCCCACTCATCCATTCTGTCTGACCCTCTTTAGCATCTGGTTAACGTTGTTGATATGATGAGAATAAACAAAAGGTACATAGCTCTCCCTTGTGATAAGTACATAGGCATACCTTCTCCGCCTGGTCTCTTCAGAACTAGTGGCGCGCCGAGTTCACGACTTGTAGTTAAGAATAGGTATCTAAAATCTCAGTGACTTATCCATCTCATCAACGATTTTTTTTTCGTAAACTAAGCTACCACTTAAACCATCCTTAAGCATGTTTTGGTACCTAAGATCGTGTTCTCAGTAAGTAAAACCCAAACCAGTAGTGAAGTCAAAATAAGCTCCTTAGCGTTAAATGTAATGTATGAACTTTTCACCCAATCACTCATTTCACTTACTGTAGACTATGATGCCCACCAGACATCAAGAAGAAAATGGGGAAGTCATCATATATGTCTATTTCTTTGAGGAGAAAATGTAGACTATGATGTCCACCAGGTATCAAGAACTGAAGAAGAAAATGATGAGATCATTCTATATGTCCATTTCTTTAAGGAGAATATATATAATCTATGATGCCGGGCAGACATCAAGAAGAAAATGATGAAGTCATTCTGTATGTTCATTTCTTTAAGGAGAATATTTAATCTATGATGCCGGCCAGAAATCAAGAAGAAAATGATGAAGTCATTCCATATACCTTTTTCTTTACGGAGAAAAAAAATATACATTGTGGTGCCTGCCAGGCATCAAGAAGAAAATTCTAAGGTTATTCTATATTATGCCCATTTCTTTGAGGAGAAAATATTGACTATGTTGCCCACCAGACATCAAGAAAAATATAATGAAGTCATTCTATAAGTCTATTCCTTTGGGGAGAAAATATAGTAAACGGTGCTAGCCAGACATCAAACAGAAAGTGATGAAGTCATTCGACGTCTATTTCTTTGAGGAGAAAGACAGTTATTCGCTTCGTCAACTGAAACGGAGCTGGAAGTACGATAAAATATAAAAATATTTGTCTGAATGAGAGATCTAGATATGAAATACAGACCCTAACAGTTCAACGGATATTGCAATTGTAAATACAAAAAAAACCCCAAAAAAACCCACAGAAAATAAAGAAATAGCAAGCGAAAATTTTCAGCACAGGAGAATTTTGTATGTTATAGCCGAGGTCTTGCTGATACCAAGGTCCGCTCTCTAAGAGAGAAATGGAAGAAGGGTATCATTACAGAAAAAAAATGTCAAGTGTTACCTCCCTTAAAACTCTGCCGTTTTAAACGGGGTTCCGCTATAGCCATGATCGTTTGAGTAAGCTGAGCTGTGCTCTGTATTAGTATGATGTTATATTACAAATATTTCAGTTTGTGGTTTGTACGGTTTCAGTATAATGAAGACCTTGTTTCTCGGTGGAAGAACAAATCTGAATTCTTTGCTGAGGACAGCGAAATAACACGAGACCCTCAAGGAAGATTCCCCTGCAAAAACCATCCTTTCAGCTGTTTACTTCCAGATGCTCTAAGAAATAAACATTCTCAAGATCAGCAGCAACACCAAGCAACAACAGTGGCAGCAACAACACCAACATATTGAGTGTAGTGTAAGCCATTCAAAAATAACTTTTTGTAAGTCTAGACCAAGGTGCATGTGTGGCAGTTTCATCTCTAGTGATGGGCAGGTATCGATGTATCTGAGCTTTATAAACAGAATATCGATATCTTAAGAAGTGTGTGTGTGTGTGTGTGTGTGTGTGTGTGTGTGTGTGTGTGTGTGTGTGTGTGTGTGTGTGAGAGAGAGACTAAAATGAGTTTCGCAGTATTCTCGACAGATCAGTCATGCATTTTCCGTTGCTTTTACTACGTACTTATTCATTGCTAATGATGAGGTACTAAAAATGAGTGAGAGGGAGAGAGAGAGCAAGAGAGAGATGGAGAGAGAGAGGGAGAGAACGAGAGAGAAAAAGAAAAAAAAGGCGGTTGGAAAAAAAGAGGAGAAACAGGCAGAGAGGGGTTGGACTCCGCAGGCTAAAAAAAAATGCATATTACATTCAGCGTCTAAGTTGGGGTCAAAATAGAAATCAAAGTATCGGATCAAACTGATGTACAGTACACTAACCACCAAATAAAAAAAACCAAACAACTGGTGTCGATTACTCAAGCAATCAAGTAAAGGCCCACCACTACCTGTTGGGATCGCCTCTGTAGAGAGCTATGTTCTCATCAAAGCATTCCTGACTGAGTCGGTTGCGACTTTTTTGGTGTCATCGCCCACCCCACCATGTGGATCCTATCGACAATGTGCCACGGTGCATATGCCAGATACACTTTGATACGACATGATTAAACCCGGTACTTGCTTTCACTCACGCTGTCTGTATGTCTGTCTATTTGTCGGTCTGTATGTCTGTTTGTTTGTCTGTCTGTCTGTCTGTCTGTCTGTCTGTCTGTCTGTTTGTCTCTCTTTCTGTCTGTCTGTCTTTCTGTCTGTCTGTCTGTCGGTCTGTATGTCTGTCTGTTTGTCGGTCTGTCTTTCTGTCTGTCTGTCAGTTTGTTTGGATGTGTGCATGTGTTATATATGTCTGTCTGAGCGGTCTTTCTGCCTCTGTGTCTGTATGTAGATTTGCGCGTGTTATGATACGTGTTTGTGTCTGTCTGTCTGTCTGTCTGTCTGTCTGTCTGTCTGTCTGTCTGTCTGTTTGTCTGTCTGCGTTTGTACGTGCCTACGTGAGTTCATGCTCCATTTTCTGTGTGTCTGCTTTCTGTCTGTCTGGAAGTACTGTCAGTCTGTCTAGTATGTCTTTCTATCGGTTTATCTGTCGATCCCTCAAATGCTCTTTCAGCCTGCCCATTTGGGTGCGCTTGCCTCTCTCTGTTTCTCTCGTTCCATTCTAACTACACGGCTGCCTGCTTGTCTGCCTAAATATCTTTGTAGATATCTACCTACACAAATGTGTCTGTCTGTCCATCTTCTACTGCCATTCTGTTTGTATTCTCAGACCAAAGTAAACACTTAAACCGTCACTGACTTCGATCCCTTTACTTGTTGTCGTGTTGTTGTTTTTTTCCTCCATCACCATTATCGTTCACAGGAATATCACTTGCAGTAAGCGTAAGATCAGAAAGATCAAATCAATAATAAATCTGAAGACCCATAGGAGATAGATACGGCAACATAGCATGAACAGCTCCATGTCCTCGATAAAACGCATCCGTCGGGGTTCGTGACAAAGGAGACCACACACAAAGATTTTTTTTTCTTTTTAATGACGAAGTGTCATTGTGAAACACCGTCCCACAAATAAAATGCGTGGCTGTGTACAGACGTCTACCTGATTCCAAACTGACGGCGAGGCGATAGGTGCCGACCTAGAGGTCGCAAGTTCGATTCCAACCGCATCACTTTCTTTGCTTCTTTCCAACTTCTCTCTGAATTTGCCTTCTTGGGCACTTTCCCCTTTATTCTACTTTGTGTGAGCATCTGTTTGTGTCTGCTCCCTCCCCACTTCTGTTGTCGGACAAATGTCACATATACAATGTTTTTTTAACACTTTCTGGTGACAAATTGTGGGCTAAATGCTTCAAAATTGTCCTGCTAAATACGCTGGCCCTCCTTCTCTTGTCTGGCCTTTTCTCTTGCTTCGGCGATATCGTTTTTGCACCGATATATTCCATTCTTTGTGTCTGTAAAGGCCCCACAAATGTGAGTGATGTCTACCGTTTGAGTGCAGTTTGGGTATCATTTTCTGGGACCCTCCTTCAGGAAAAGGATAGGCTATCTAATGGATAAAATCTAATGGGTATAAATGGTTGAACGATGAAAATGGAATAATCGCAGAATCGGTATTTTTATGAAATCTTCAAATTTCAGGAACCGTCCCCACCCCCCTACCTTAAGTTGGAGGATAATGCATTTTGTCATAAGGCCTCTCAAAACATAAGAATGAGCCAAAACAGTGAAATCAAGTGTCTCTTTTCTTATTCCGAACTATTTTAATTCAAAATTTCCAGCCAAAAAAATAACAATAACTTCATTAACAGAAGAAAGCTTTTGATGTCAAAACTATAGATATGTAATACATTTTGCAATGGAACATGGCTCACTTTAATGAAAATATTACATTGTGAAATGAAAACAGGGCATATCCAGTGCAGGTTTTGTCGGGGACTGGAGAAAAGCACTTGGGAAAATAATTATTATGTTTCTTTCTTTGCTCCGTTACCTTTTTGGTTTTGTTTCATTATGTCTTCCGGCTGCTTCCACAATTTTAATTTCCCATGTGCTTCAATATGACATGCTTCTTAAGCGTAAGATTTTCGCACGAAATGAAACGTTTCAAAAATAGTAACGGGAAAATACAGGGTACAAAAAAAACCTAAATATTATTCTCAACGAGGTCAAGCCACCCGTTAGTTTGATACTTTCTTTATAATCGAGTTTGTGCGAAGTAACTCAAGGTACTGTATATTGAAGGGTTTCATGGCAAAACGCGTTATCCACCAATATGAATTTTTAGCTTATTCTACATACTTCATATAGCAGTAGGAGTAATTAGTATACATGTATATTTCCATTCCATAGAAGGACATTTGATAAATATTATTTAAGACTTAAATTTCGCCTTTCACATAAAAATATGCTTTGAATCTGGTCTGTTTTGCCACAACCCCCGAATGGTGTATAATGCGTTTTGCTATAAAGCCCGTCATATTTTCAGTCCAGATGAAATGCTTGTGTGTATGTTAGACTTCAACGTTTGTTTCCAACACAGCTACGACTATATCACAGTTGAAAACTGAAGCCCCAATAAGGGGATCCCTTTAAAAAAAACAACTAGGTACCACAGGCTAAAAAATCTACAGAAGGGATAAATAAAAACAAAGCTTTGACGTCAACAAAATTGCCAGCCTGTGGAACCATGGCAACCTCATTGTTTAGCTTCAGGTAATGGCGGCCGCATTTGTCGATTAGCCGCTGTGATCACAGTTTAATTGAAACGTCTACAGAAAGAGAAAAGTTCATTCAGAAACGTGAAAAAAAATCTCACGCACAATAAACGAATTTCTTTATGATCTGAAACGTCAGCAGAAATTCTTAATCTGTACTCACGAACCACAATGCTCTCCAGAGAAAGCTTGGAATGGCTAGATTTTTAATAGGTTAGTGAGTTTTTGTTTTTTTGTTTTTGCACTTCAGTTCCAATATCACGTAACTCACAACTGAATATGGTAATCCTGCTCATAGCTTAGTACTCTAATATTTACACACGTACAAAACACAGTATTGCACACAACAGTAATGAGATTTCTTTGTAACTATTTTTCTGGTCACAGCCTAACTTCTAACTTCAAGAAATGGCAGTAGCGAACATCAGGACATAGCTTTTGTCACTTCTGTTTATTTCTCTTTTCTGTGGGAGGCAGTATTGCGCTCATTGGTGTATTTTACTCCCTAAGGGGTAATGATATTAGGATAGCTGTCACGTGCGACAGCCCTAATTGGATGCTTTGATATGAAATAAAAAAAGGCTGGAAAAGGTTGAAAAAGGTGGTTTGTTTTTTTTAATTATTATTATGCTCCTCTCGTCTTTCTGAAGTAAAATTAAGTCTAAAACACTGGCTGTAATGTACTTCGTCATAGTTGCGACGAGACACTTGTGGCTCTTCTGGCAAGTATGACAGAGGCGCACAGTAGATGACGTCAATTTCAGGAGAATTTTGATTTCATAAGTTAAATGACGACTGCACAGTGTTTACGGATGTGGACCTCTTCCATGCGACGAGAGTAATATGGTGGTAATACATAGCTATAACTAATGCACCATTTTGCGCTTTGGGGCACAATCTTCCATGTCCAATCCATAGAGAGCTACAGCAAAGTTGCACTCCAAGCCACGTCCAAGGCAAACTGATCTAATCTGTTGGTTTGTTGTTTTTTTTAATATGGTGATTATAATATTGTCCTCTCCACATGGCCTTGGGAAAGCGCTGCATATTATATATACTTAGGCTTACCTCATTACATACAGGAAGAAACGAGAACATCCAAAGAATAGACGAGGAATTTGAGTATATGCGGTGCGATATCGAGTGACTCTACTGTGCTGTGTGAGGAGGCAGGGTGGTCGTGTGGTTCGTGAGTAGTTCTCAGAAACTAAGAACTGCCAAGTTTAAGTTTGTGGGTTAGATTCGCGGACCGGAATGTTTACAGTATAGCGTCCTTGGGAGAGATACTTTACCTCCCACTTAACCACTCGACTTAGAGCGTGAATGAGTAGACCTACCTAACTTTTGAGACAGACAGGGAGGGACGGAAGTATCAGAACCCTGCACTGCGGCGACTAGCAATGGTTTTGTAATGGATTTTATTTAGGATAGGTAAGATATGTTATACGCATTATGTGTGCTGTTATATATAAATATCAAGAATGAAATATATCTAGTGACGCGGGGGACAGGTAAGGGTGGTTTATGTTTTGTATCTTCATCTTTGCATTCTCATACAACTGTCAAACGTAGCTAGTAAACAAGCAGATTTAAAAAAAAAAACGTCCTTCCACGCAGTCCCAACGTGAAGAGTGTGTCAGGGTAGAATGACTGGTCCATTCATCTCCATCGAAGTTGTTCCAGTTCCCAGACCACAAGAAACCACCGGAAAATTCAAACTAAATATTTGTGGCTAGGAAATGCGAGTACGACGAACCACGAACAGTGCCTTCCGTTTTCTTTTTTTATTAAGTTTTTTATATTTTTCTTTCAGAATCTTTGACGCAGTAGTGAGGTTTGGCTACATGGAAGGAAAGGAAAGGATGAACGCAGTAGCAAGTCAACGAATCTGGGGCATGAGTGGCGTGACAGAAAGTGAGAGAAGAAGAGAAAGAGAGAGATGTACCTGTATCTATGCATGTATCCACTTCAAAATCTGAACAGAGTGGAATGGCACAGCCCACAGATTGAAAAAGAATATACAGAAGCACTGATAGCTATTTCCCAGCCAAACGCAGCCATCAGCACGTAGCAATACGCAGCCAACAAGCATGGGTGCCATTGTCACACTGGAGGAAGAAAAAAGAATGGTTCACATTGAGACATAGGGGATCTTTATCAATGCTCTCACTTGTAGGGATTTAGGTTTAATATTTAATTCGACTGTAATAGTTATTGAAATCCATGGCTTTACAGTAAATCTGATGTCACGTGGAAATGATTAAAAAAAACGGACCAAACAATTTTTAAGAAAAATTAATCTCAAAAGAAAATGTAATTAATGTCTCTCAGCAAAATTTCGAAACACTAGAACTCTCCAAAAGAAAGATACAGACGAGAAGCGCTGAAAATGCCGAAATACGATACCTGGCTAGCTACTGGTTCCAGAGATCCTGATACTAGGCCGGATTCCCTGGTCCCATTGAGTGCACGTGTTCTGGTGATTTAAAAAAAAAATGAAACATCAATGTATCCTGAGCTTGGAAACCGATTTTTTATTTAAACACAAAAGGTAGGTATGGATAAACACACGGCGGAACATTAAAGAGAGGCAAGTTCATGAGATTGAGTATCGATACCATGGTAAATCAATAACGTTTTGTCAGGGAAACAAGCAAGTAAAGATGCAAAGTGTTATGATATGTTTTCGAAAACAGGTCTGAGTGTAGCTTTAAGTTAAATATCGACAGAAATGTTGGATGTCGTATTAGCCACATCAAACGATACTGGAGGTATCGATACCATATAAGTCGAATATGGTGACCAGGAAAAATGCAGGAAAGGTTCCAGACCCGAAAAACTCATTCTTACAAACATTTATTTAAGTGTAGATAAACTGACAGAGGGACAGTGAAAAAAAATGGGGTATGGCCATGAGATTTTCTGTCCTCTGGACAACATTTTGATGAGAGTTAGACCTCGGCAACTATTTTGATAAGAAAAAAAAATGGTCGCCTTGGTCGTCAGGGGTGACGGTTGAATAACCCATTCTCCATATCTGATTAATATCTTTACCCGGCTTCAATGTAAAGGAAAGTGCTTTTGTTACAAAATGCATTGTTGACTAGTTGTGCCACCATACTAAAAAGGAAGATGTCCTTCCTACTCCACCAATTCTGTTCTCCCCACTCAGCCTGAGGTTGGAAAGAAGGACTCTTAGAGACGAGAGAACAGACCCTTAAAGTGCAGTCGATGGCATATAATGACAACTCTAGAAGAGGATGCAGAAGCTTGCCATTAAGCGAATAACGCAAATATTAGCGACCTGACTTCATAATCTTGAACCTCATCAACTCAAAAAATTCACATGCTCGCTCTACACCAATTGTCCTCACTCCCTTATTTTCAACGTCGACTAGCATTTTTCAACTCAAACTCAAACACATCACACGCTTGAATTTATGGACTTCGGATCCTGAAAGTTGAATTCCTGACCGTTCACTTTACTGAAAGCTGATTCGACTTAACATCAACACCCAGCTAAGCGACTTGCTATTACACGTAGCTGACTGCACTCAAAGGGTCTGTTCTGTCGCCACAAAGAGTCCTTCCCTCCAACTGCAGCCTGCCCTTTTCTTTCGGAGGAGCGTGTCAGATAGTAACATGCGAACTTGGATAACTTTCAGGTGGTCTTCAAATGCTGACATGGAGAACGGATGTCTCTGAGAGCAGGTCCGTCGTGAGCCCGCCTGGGGTCAACAATGTTATGCTGCCTGTTCAGTGTGGTTTGGCTTGTTACACCTGTTCATAAGCCAGTGTATGATAGCCTCTATTTCTCATCTAAGATCTGTACCGTATTACCCTTGGCTGTTTGTCATCACTAGTTAAGCTTCAAACTTTCTGTGAAGCTGATGGAGGAAGTAGAGCTAGAAGACGAAGTCAGTGAAAGGTTCCGATTAATTAAGAAACGGTTTGAAAGGAGGCTTATAATGACGGGAGAGGAGAGATGAATAAATTTGTATATCAACATATCACCGGGACTTTTACCGTGGATAAACCTCAGATACAACGGGATCATCAAAACAAAACAAAATATTTGCTGTAATAGCCGAAATCTAGTTGAAAACAAGGTCATTTTTTAAATGGTAAAAGCAAGAGGATAACAATACTACGGGAGAGTGTCAGTGTTACCTCCCTTGAATGAATGCTAATAAGAAAAGAAACTGAAACTTCAAAACTATGCTGTTCTGATTTAAGTTCCGTTGTATATGAAGCCGTAGTAAATGAGTTCCACTGTGGTATACAGACACTTCAATGACTACTTGCTAGGAGGGCGGAGCAGTAATGGGAGAGTCCCAACTGTTGTGATGCGTTCCTGAGATCATGTATTGACCTGGCACTGACCAACCTCTATGTCTGTGGTCAAAATGTACTGCAGCGCATAAGAAAGAGGTCTCAGCCGTTCCAAAATGTAGTCCAAACTTCGAGTTTGTTTAAAGGAGGAGGGGTAATGTGGAAAGAGAGAAAATGCATAGTATGTATTAAGAAGGCTTTAGTGCTGGCATAGAAGGAGAAAGATGTGGCATGTATAATACCTTGTTTTCATTGATCCATCCATTGCAAATGTAGACAGTTTGGCTCATCAAAATGTGACTCCCTTCCATCCATCCATCCATCCATCCATCCATCCATCCATCCGCCGCTCTGAAAAAAGAAAACCCCAAAAAACTTTCATCACCGCTTTTCCGAATCCAGGTTACCCAGGAAACTCGAGGAAAAATTTAAAAAAAAAAAAAGAAGGAAGTTGGAAAACTTCACTTGTATCAAACATGCGAAAGAAAAATTGTGAGACGATAAACAGATAGGTCATCTCTTCCGTAAGCTACGTGTTACGAGCTCCGACGTAAGACCGGAAACAATCTACAGACACAATAATACAGACTTTGGGGCCCAAGAAAAATGAACACTAACAAAACTTGCCCTTGGAGAGACCGGGCACCGTGCAAATATCACGGTAAACATAAAACAGATGGACGAGGGTGTGTCGCCGTGCAAAGAAAAGACAACATGAAGCTTCAAAATGCTACTCGCACGTCAGTGGCAGGCGCCAGTGATAGGGGACGGAAAGCATGTGTGTATATTTGAGTCATTGCCAAATAGGGGAAAAACAGTCACTCATCATACAAAAATATTAACCATAATCATTCTATTACATAGTTACACAAAATGACAATGCTTTTGTATTGAAAAATGGTTCAACTTTTGTACAGGTTACAGATATTACCNCACACACACACACACACACACACACACACACACACACACACACACACACACAATTTGAAAAAAAAATGGTTTGAACGTCTTTATCCATTAAATATTAATATGAATGAAGAGTGACCTTTACGCATGCTCCGAAACCGCACTTAGAACACCGATGACGTGTGATAAACACATTCGTTTAAGGTGACGTAGTTTAACATAGCGTGTATCACCGTTGCGATTTTGAGTCCATTGTGACTATGCCAATATGCGACTAAGCTGTGTCACAAATCTACTTCCTATTGTAGGTCTTGAGTAAGTAACTTGACAGGACTTTGGACTTAGGATCTAAAAATCATGGGTGCGATTCCCGTCGGGGTCAAAATTGCGAACGCATTTAACCCTTATTTCCCTCTGTCCACCTGCCTGTATAAAGGATACTTGGGGATATAGGTAGTGACAGATATTGTCAAAATACTAATGTTGGGCGCCTGTAAGTGCCAGCAGGACAGTATGGTCCCCAGGGTTTCGAGAACATTATTGAGTGAGCCGGCCCGTTGGGGTAATAATGTTTTCAAAGTCGCGTGAGCGGGCAGTGGTCTGGATAAAACATGAGCAAATCTCATTATTCTTCTTATTATTATTCTTATTATTATTACTAGTTAATGCAAGAGATCAAACCCTTAAAGACATGTGAGATAGTGATTTTTGTCATGCTCATTTCAAGTTCATATGGCACGATCTTCCTTTTATCCAACATTCATGTTGTGGAATACAACCAAGCACTTGTACATACACGGATGAATGGAAGTTGTTAGGACAATAGGGCTGTGTTTGGCTGGTCCCTGTCGCAGGGCGAAAGAGGAGGTCCTTTTATTCTGTGGGTGGTCCTACGCAAAAGATTTATCAGTCTCTTGCCAAGCCAAGATGTCTGCCACTAATGCGGCAAAGCAAGAAAATATTGCATTGATTTGAGAATGGTGTTGGCTGTACTTATCTCTTTCCTCATTTATGTGGCATACATACCACCGTTCATAATCTAATCCTATTCCGATCCAAGGCTGTTGAAAAAACATGTTCCACTAACAATTTTGAAACCGCAGATGGTCGCGGCCATTTTTTGCAGAGCTCTCACTTCCGGTGTTTGCAAAAGACGTCACACTTCCTCATCAAGACTAGCGTGCGGCAACCAGACAGGTACAACAGGTCAATGTTAAAGACCACAGGCAATTCGTTTTTTTCATTATTTCTCTAGACGTTCTTTAATCTCTAGCTCGAACTCTCCTCAAACGGTTGAGCAAACTTTAATAATAAGTAATAATAATAATTTTTAAGTCTCGTATCCACGCTAATGCCAGATCACGTGACCTCATACTATTATTAGCTCAGCAGGTCTGATCACTCTAGAACTTTCTCAGCCCCCTCTAGGCAGCATACTGTGCGGTTGCCATTTGAAGGCCCTGATCACCAGCATTCTCACAATATCCTCCACTGCCTATAGCCAGATACCCATTTATGAACCCGTGGACTGAGAAAAATGTGGATGAAATGCTTTCCCAAGACACCTAGAACACGACTATGGTCTGGAATCGAACCCACGACTCCAAAGCCACAACCTCTCCTCTGCTCTGCTCCACATGGTCATTATAACTTGCACATTGGAATCTGGAGCTCATATCCTGTCGCGGACTAAGCATGATATAGATACAAAAATGCTTTCGAAAGGATGCACGTGTTTCGTAACAAGAACGACAACACCTTTTGGTTAAGTGCTTTGAATTAGAGCTTAAGAATGTGTATCCACATTCTGTGCTAACTCTCATCCATTTAGCTATTTTTTAACGTCCCCTAGGACAATGTGGCCCCATTAGGAGTCAGTGCAAACTTCAAGTACCTCAGTGCTCGTTTTCCTCTTCTTGACAATTTTTAAACTGCAATATTACTTGAGGTTTTTCTATGCAGGTTGCAGCTGTTTGAGAAAAACCGGCCATGTTTCTTTTAAGATGTTTTTACCTTAGCCACTTAATTGAAGTACATGAGCTTCTTTTATTTTATGAGCTCTTATGAAGGATTTCTGGATTTCATTATATTGTGGACTTTACGGTCATCACCGCAACATAATTAAAATGGCAAACATCTCTGTGTAGTGTCCCATAACTGCAGCGTGGCGAAATGGTTACGGCGTTGGACTAACGATCTGAAGACCGTGGGTTCGATTCCAGACCATGGTCATGCTGTAAATGCCTTGGGAAAGCATGTTATTCACATTTTCATGTCTGGAAAAGAGGTATCTGGCTATAGGCAGTGGAAGATAGAATGCAAGTGATCAGCACCTGCAAATGGCAGCGGTATTGTATGCTTCCCAGGAAGCTGAGAAAGTTCTAGTGATTAGGCCTGCTGGGGTAATAGTAATGTGAAGTCGCGTGAGCGGGCATTAGCTTGGAGATGAGATTTATAAACCGCATTATTATTATTATTGTTATTATTATAGCCAGTAAACTGAAGTACGGATTATTCTTTTATTCTGTGGACTTAATTATACTATGGACTTTAAGGTCATTACTGCACCAAGATAAAAATAGCGAACATCTGCTTATTCGTTGTTTGTTCAGGCGCTTATGATAAATTCGTTATCAAACCTGGATTGCTTTGTTTTCGATTTGGCAGACAAAATATATAATAACATATTCAAGATTTGGCACTGCATACACTACAAATCTCTTTTTTTTTTCACTCTATGTTCACATTTACTCATTCCCTATTTTATATACATATTTTTTTTTTTGGTGTGTCTTTCTTCGTGCACAGAATTAAGTTATCATATGGGCATCTCCAAGCTTCAGATAAACAAACCACAATAGATATAAACAGATAAGCTCCCACAAAAGAACCATCAAAGTCAAAGACAAAACATTGCCTCCCTGCCCCTCCCACCTTCGGGTAGGTTGGCGTGGCCTCCGGAGTTTCTCCCCTTTGAGAAGCATTCTCGAGGTTCTGATCTCTGTTGGGCAATTCCAGCAAAATGCCACGTTAGTTACATCAATGCCACGTAAGTTATACTAATGCCACGTCAGTTACACCAACGCCATGTCAGTTAAATCAACGACACGTGAGTTACACCAATGCCACGTATATTACATCAATGCCACGCCAGTTACACCAACGCCAAGTCAGTTACACCAACGCCGCGTCAGTTACGCCAAACGCCACGTCAGTTACACTAATGCTACGTCAGTTACACAAATGCCACGTCAGTTACACCAGTGCCACATAAGTTACACCAATTGCTGAAAAAAAGCTCTGGTCTACGTTTGGTTAATTTCTGCAGTTGTACCAAAAGGGGAAGCCAAACTCCATCCTTAGCAAAGGAACAATCATTCCCTAGGCAAACCAAGACGGGTACCACTAATGCGGAAGAGACAGGAAAGAATGCACTGACTTGCGAATGGTGTTTGCTAAACTTATATTATCTATGCCCCTTTCATTAGTATATAGACTCCACTGATTCCTGCCAAATCCTCCTCCGACAGAAGGTCGTTGATAAGACGTTCTACTAACAAGTTTGAAACCGAGATGGCAACAGCCATGTTGCCGAGCTTTTTCTTCCAATTTTGTACAATTTGGGACACATTTTTAACAAACCTCAAGTAAGTGTGCACCTTTCTCACTGTGCCTGGCTTCCACCAATAAAAAGAGTACCCTTTGCTGAGGATTGTCCACAGAACACAAGGAAGGGGTGTGGCGTCCCATTTTGTGAAATTGCAGGGACCAACCAAACGTAGCCCTGACTTTACAGCATCCGGTTTCGGTTTATGTTTAAAGAATGAATTAATTTTTTTTGAAGCAACTAAACTCATTTGTTGTAAAACCAAGGCTTTTCAGAAATTAGCGCAGCTCACGTGAAACGCTCTGTTATGACTTGCCTGTTGAGGCTGCAGGAGTCAAATTGTAAAAGCCTCTTTGAAGCATTTTTGAACAAAAAAAAATTCTCCTCGAATCAGAGGAATGTTCCGAAAAGACCAATGCTATCTGCAGGTCTTATGCCATCACTGTGCTCAAATTATATACTGTTTACAGTAGGGATTCTTCATTTAGATGAAAAGGGGTTAAAAATAAAATCCTCTGAATCCATTGGGAAACACTGTCTGCAACAATTATTTTTTAACAAATTCAGGGCTGATTTTCACCACTTTTGCGATGTGGTTTCACGTTATACGATTATTTTTAACACATACTCTGCTACTATCGACTCTGATAGTCCAATTAGGCTCCTGCAACCTCTGAGCCAGCCAACCTTTTCTCCAAAATCGTTCTCAAACACGTTATAAATTTTCAGGACTTCTTTAGTATCTACTTTATAGAATAGCACCCACTGAAAGTACAGGACACACGGTGTGAAACAAAAAGGTTATTTTAGTGAATGTTTGGGCAACTATATACTGAATAAATATAGAATGATAAATTTGGATAATTTTTCACTTACGACAATTTGTTCTGGATACATGACCACACCCACTGCATTGAGAAATCTACAAGTCAGTATAAGGACTTCTGTTTTGACTTCTTCACACAGATAGTGAAGATACGTGTGGCAGTTTAAAACAGACCATTAGTGCTGTAAATATCACCTCACCTGGACAGCTCAGACTGAGGCTGGGAAATTCCAATGATCGACCTTGACAGTGGACCTCATTCTCTGGGCCTTTTGCGGAAGTGAGTCAAAGCTCAAAACAATTTGCTAATCGTTGACGTCACATCGTTTTGTTTACGCACTCTGTAATAGTGTTTGTCATACCTCCATAGGTCAAGTTCGAATTTAAATAGGTGAGCCTGGGTTTTTCCATGTAAGATGAGGAAGTAGGCTATGTTACAAGAAGGCGTACACAGTTCTGTCAAAGAGCATTCTTCTAAAGGGCTGAAGCACATCATCGTCTGAATTACTTACAACAACAATAACAACAGCAACAGCAGCAGCAGCAGTAACAAGAACAACAACTGCAATAACAACAACAAATTAAAACATCACAATAACAATAAAAGCAATAAAAACAATACCATCAGCAGTAGCAACAACAAAATAACAGCAGCAACAAAAACAATAGCAACACCACCACCACCACCACCAACAACAACAACAACAATAACAACAACAATATACTTTGTTAATGGTTTATAAAGTCTACATACAAAACCAGCCGGATAAACTTTCACGTTCACACTTGCAGAAATTCGAGGAAGCAGAAAAACAGAGAGAAAGGGAACGAGAGAGAGGGAGAGAGAGACAGACAGACAGCGAGACAGACAGTGACATGGAGAGACAGAGACAGAAAGAAATAGATAAAGAAATGGAGGCAGAGAAAGAGAGAGAGAGGGGGGGGGGAGAGAGAGAGACAGACAGACAGACAGACATGGAGACAGAGAGGGACAAGGAGAGACAAAGACAGACAGAAACAGAGATAAAGAGATGGAGGCAGAGAGAGAGAGAAGAAAAAGAGACAGAGGCAAAAAGAGAAACAGAGATAGAGAGAAAGGCAGAAAGAAAGAGAGATAGAAAGAGGGTTAGGCAAAGACAGACAGAATGAGAAAATAGCAGAGACGGAGAGACAGAGAAAGAGAAAGAGGGTGAATGAGATCAGCTCATACACGCACAAAATAAGATCATCTACATTAATTCAAACATACTGTTGAAAACTGCTAGTTTTAATCTTCCAAGAACACTACAGTAACGTTCACTACTCATTTACATTCAAAACATCCAAAAATCTCTGATATTGCTGGCTATCTTTACTCTTCTTATTTTCAGTAATGCCATGACCTTCCTTTTTGTTATGTGTGCTAAAATAAAAAAGGCAATGGTTAAGGATTTTGTATGTTGTTAACGCAAATGGGTTACACTGCCTATTAAAAGAAGGAGTCGCATTTCATAAAGAAACGAAACATAAAAGAAAAGCAAATTCATATACATACGAAACAAAACAAAACTGAAAAAAAAAATGGAAACGGAGACTGGGCGGAGGTGGGGAGGATTTTTTTTGGNGGGGGGGGGGGGGGGAGGGAGAGAGAGAGAGAGAGAGAGAGATCCCGTACTCGTTTCAGACTCGTTTAAATATGGAAGGCATCATATCATAGAATGAGCTGAAACAAAAGCGACACCTCCCTCCTTACCGAAACAAAAAATAGCTTAATGACTCTGTGGGAATAGCTGTAGGACAGATTAAAAAGTCTTTGTTATAAAATATCTCTCGGCTCCAGACCACGAAACAAACGTCAGCTGGAGACACCTAGGCTAGCCACCATGTGTGCGTCAATCGCGGCTCGATGGCTTGGGTCTGTTTGTCACAGTACCCCAGATACTTCTTTCTTTCTTTCGTTCTTTCTTTCTTTCTTTCTTTTTCTCTTTCTTTCTTTCTTTCTTTCTTTCTTTCTTTCTTTCTTTCTTTCTTTCTTTCGTTTATCCCTTCCTAGTTTCACCTCACCCTCTGTTTTCTCTCGTGTTTTCTTTCATGCACTTTTTCTCCTTCGCTTTCCGTTTGTCTTTCATTCTTCCGTCTTTCTCCCGAGCCATCTTTTACTTTCTTTTTCGTCCTTTCTTCTTCCTCCTCTTCTTCTTCTCTTTCACCCTCTGTCTCTCTCTTCGTTCACTTAACATGTCACAGTAAAAACTCTCATCGCGTTTTACCCTTATTAACCCCATTTTTTGCGTCATGTTTTTCGTAAGTTCTTCAGCCTGTACGTAAGAACAATTTATAGGAAATAGGACGTATGGATACGTCAGAAACGAAACGGTGGTGCTTCGTCCCCAACGTACATATACGTCATACGTAGCTGTGGGGATTAAAGAAATGTTGAAACTTTCACCATATCCTCACCGCGGCCGAGCAATATAACAAAGCAGAAGAACAAAACGCGAAGACTGATGGTTCGAACCTTTCTTGACAAAGACACTCAGGCATAACCACAAAAGATTGTCAGAGGAGGAACCACTTGTCACACAAATGATCTGCCCATGAATTCATGACGCTCAACCTCCCTGAAAACAAGGTTCCCATCAAGATTGCTGAAAAACTGGCATATAGCCTGTAGCCTATAGTTTTGTTTGTAGTCGATCTCGAAATGTAATCTATTATTCCGTAGTGTTATATAAATAAAAACCATAACCTAATTTGATTCCGGAAGGATGTACAATTTCCAACGCAAAAAGCGTCGAAATGTGGTCTATTACGCCTTCTTGTAAATTTATATGTTGTAAGCGTTACCTTGGTGAATCAAAGGGAAACTACTGGAGATATAAGGGGAAGTAATGCGTAAATTGTGATTCTCTACTGTAAGTTCCGGAAGCTTTTCATTCTTAAAGGTCAGCCTATACTGCGCCTTCTAGTGTAGACTAAATGGGGTAAATATTGTGTTAGTGGTTACGTGCAATGTTTATAACCTACGTGTTTTTATGAAAACAGCTCAAGAAAAAAATGTGCGTAGTAACCTTTTCAAAGTGATAGGGTTGTTTTTAAGGTGGGGCAGGACAGGGTAGGGTGGTGAGAAAAGGTCTTGATTATCAAACCTGTGTCTTATATTAGGAGATATCTTAGCTGCGTTGATTTCGTCCCCGCAGTTTGACAAAATGGGAAGCCACGTCCCTTCCTTAGCATAGGAAATATCAGTCACAAGGCAAGCCAAGATGATTGCGATAATGCGGAAGAGACAGAAAACAATGCACTAACTTCCGAGTGGTGTTTGCTAGGCTTATATCATCACCTCATTCATTAGCATACATACTATCGTTGATTCTTGCCCCCTTCTATGACACACAGGGCCATTGATAAGACGTTCTACAGAAATTACATATTTGAAACCGTAGATGGTTGCCGCCATGTTACCGAGCTTTTTTTTTCTCCGTATTTCACAAAACACGACATAATTCTAAGAAATCTCTAGTATCTCTGGTAGATGTGCATCTTTCCTCAGGATAACAGTCCCGCACCAACCAAAAACGTACTCTTTGCTAAAGACTGCTCACAAAACAGAAGGATGGCTCATTTCGAGATGCTACAGGGACCCAACACGCGAAGCTCTTGTCTTGGGGCTTTTGCTGTCTTATTATGACCCTGCTGTAATACGTTACATGAAAAGTCAGTTCATAATCATTATATCCACTGAGACACGTACGTCATGGGATACCAACATACAAACATAATTCCTCTTAAATAATAACCAGGTACAAATCACCTTATTACGTTTATGTCCAGTTGTGAGATACATTGTTTCATGTGTGTGGATATGTTTCAACTGATATTTTGTCTTTTAGATGAACAATATTCAATCAGTGGTTATCTTGAATCGTCTGCTGTAAAAGGCAGCGGCGCTGTATATTCTCCAGGGAGTTGAGAAAGTCCTAGATTGACCTGGCCTGCTTGGGTAATGATAGTGTGAGGTCGCGTGAGCGGGTATCAACCTTGATACGAGACTTACAAACTGCATTTTTATTATTATTATTATTAATATCTGTCGTAAACTATGGATACTAGATTTATAGGCAAACAAAAGAAAAAAAACCCGAAGTCAGCCACAAAGTTTCGCTCTTTTCATTAAAATGTTCAGGTATTTTCCATAGAACTGTCAAACGCCAAATAAGAAGCTGCTTTGAAGGCAGAGTTGATCAGGGCGCTGCACCACAGCGACTAGCAATGCCTTTATTATGGATTTCATTTGTAACATTGTGCACGGATATAATATATGTAATGCATGTCATTCTATCTCTTTGTGCAGTATGAATGAGATGTACAACACCATATGGCAATGTAAAACAATTTCCCTACGAGGTATATACATGTGCTATTTTCATTTTTTTTCCATTTTCAAAAAGGATCTATTTCCTGATGCGCAGTTGGCAGATCTTCAGCTGGCGTAGTAATCAACAGAAAAACAATGGATTACACAGTCTATATAATTCAAAGAAAGTCCGGAAACAATACCCCTCTAAAGGCTTAGTAAGGGGGGGGGNGGGGGGGGGGGGAGTTTTTGAGAGTGACAGGAAACTTTTGACGTGGCCTCAGAGTTTCCCATGCGATGTTTATCAACATGTCAGAATTTTATGAGAATTTCTGGCAGGGGCACCAGTTTCTGTT